>JAWZTI010000158.1:20863-49317 GCA_039880955.1 Chlamydomonas urium | reverse complement strand
CTGTGCCGCCCTACTCCCTCATCCTTTGAATCCCTTTGCTTTGCTCCCCTCACCTCATCATGAATATCAAACAGGGTCAGCAGGTTCGCCTGATTAATAATCGACGTTGCACCCCCGCCCCCACCAGCCCCACTGGCCGGGGGGGCGGGGGAGGTGGACAGGATGAGCTGGGTGATGCGGTAGAACGGTCCAAACGACGATTCGAATTTGATTTGATCCCTTGAAGCTTCGCTGCTGGGGCCCACCCACAGCTGGCGGGGGTCCGTCTCCACCCTGACGCAGCACCGGGCACCAGACAATCGTGTTATGAATGATTGACACTATACCTCACGTTTGCAAGGCGTTATTCCCGGGTTCTGTGCGCGTGCTACAACTGTTGTCCTGCGGCGATGCTCACGCAGCCGAGCAGTACGTCACAGTTCGTAACCCACCCACAAATGCGAGACCACCATTCGACCTGACATGCAGCGCCGTCAGATCAGCCCCCTGTGCCGCCTTACTCCCTCATCCTTTGAATCCCTTTGCTTTGCTCCCATCACCTCATCATGAATATCAAACAGGGTCAGCANCCCCCACCACCCTCCGGCCCCTCAGCCCCCTGTGCCGCCTTACTCCCTCATCCTTTGAATCCCTTTGCTTTGCTCCCCTGACCTCATCAGATCAGGTTGACCAAGCGGTGCAGGTAGCTCATCTCCCTCGGTGCCTGGGATGAGCAGCGCGCATGCCTGTGCCCCTGCACTACCACCCCAGCCATTGAAGCAACCCTTTGCCGCTAGGGCAGTGAGGCTGCCAGGCAGGGGATCTACACTCGAATTCAGGAATTTTCGCTGTCTTGGATTCAGTCACAGGCTGAGTGAGAAAGGTGAGCAAGCGGATCGNCCCCCGTGAGGCAACCCACCTGAAGCGCAGAAGGCCGAGGCAGCACAGCAGCAGCAGCAGAGCGCACGCCCCCAGCACCTGCAGCGGCCTGCGGGCGCACAGCAGGCCGAGCGCGTGGAAGCCGCGCCGAAGCTGCCGCTCCACAAACGGGTAGTGCACAGACTCGACGCTGGCAGCGCCAGGCCCATCATCGCCGTCGCCGCCGCCGCCGCCCTCCAGCACGCTGGCGCTGAGGAAGCTGCTGGGAGCCTGCCGCCCCAGCGCCGTCCCAAACCCTAGCAACCCCCCGCCGCCGCCGGGGCGCTTGTCGGCGCCCGATGCTGAGCTGGCAGCGGTTGTCTTTTGGGCGGCTTCCGACTTGGCCATTGTGGAGGCGTGGCGGAGGACGAACGCGGCGACCAGGGCGACGGCGACGATGGCACATGAGAAGCTGACGTAGATGGTGTAGGCAAGACAGGAGACGGTGCCCACCTGGAGGTGTGAACGGTGGGGGGGGAGGGCGGTGACTGGGGTTAGAGCGGAAGGGTATCAAGTGATGTAGGCGAGGCAGGGGGCGGTACCCACCTGGAAGTGTGAGTGGTGTGAGTGTGGATGGCGTGAGGGGAGGGCGGTGGCTGGGGTACAAGAGCAAGGACAATGAAGCAGGTGCGGGTCAAGGCAGGAGATGCCGCTGAACCAACCGTTGGGGCGTACAAAGGGGGTGGTTGGGATGAGGTGCCGATGGTGTGATTGGTGTTGAAATTGGGGAGAGAGGTCTGGAGGCGTGGGCCTTAAGGTCAACAGGAGGTGGTCGGGACAGGAGGCTGGTGAAGGACCAGGCGGAACAAGGTGTCAGTTTACCTCGGCCCTGCCACCCCTCTGAAAAGCCAGCAACACAGAATAAGGCGTACCGTACGTCCCCTGCCTCACGCCCTAGCCTTTGCCTTCAAGATCCCTCCTACCTCCTAAGCCAACCGCATCGCCCGAATCTCCCTCCGCCCCCTGTTACCCCACACATGTGGCCCCCCCACACCCCTCGTCCACCCCACCCTGGTCCACACGCCCTACGGCACCTTCAGCCCCCCTCCCCACCTCACCATGCAGGGAGGCGGCGCGTCGTCATCGCCCGAGGGTGCCGCGCACCCCGCCCCCGCCGGACAGTCAGCGCAGGAGCAGCGCAGCGCGTTGTCGTCACAGGCCGCCAGCCTGCCCTGCACCGCCCCATCAAAGCCCTCCTCCCTCCCATCCCCCTGGTCATCGCCATCCCCCTCATCCTCCCCAGCTGCACCAGCAGCCCCCTTCCCGCCGCCGCCCTTCCGCTTTTTTCTTCGACGAGAGATTCTGTCCACATCCCTGCCTGCATCACCCTCCCCTAGGCCTGGCCCTGCGCCCGCCTTCTCAGCGGCTTCGCCTGTGTCTTCTTCAACAGCCGCCCTGTGGAAGTTCTGCTGAAAGGGTGAGCCCACAGGCACAGGGCGTGCATCCTTCACCAATCCCAGGAAATCGAGCCACTGCTGGTAGTTGGTGGCGCCGCCTCCAATGAAACTCATGGCAGGTAGGTTGGCGGCACCAAACTTGACGTCCTGTGGGGGGGNNNNAGGAGAGGGGGTAGAAAAACACGCACTGATACGGCCAGTGGGCATGCTGAGAACTTGCCAAGATAAGTGTTGCTTCCTGCGCATAAATGCAAACATCCTGTCCAAACCGTGCGGAGAGTGGAAGAAAAGTGTGCGCGCCTCCACACGCCGCACACTGCCGCATCGCACCTTGCAGGAGTTGAACAGCCGCTCCCCAAACACAGGGTGCACCCAGTAGTCCACCTGCAGCGGCAGCGGCGGCCACAGGCAAGCAGAGTCAGGAGTCAGGCCACAGTGAGTGGCGCGGTCAAAGTGCTGTCCTGAACATACGCAATGATTACACACACCCTAGCCCCTGCCACCAATCCGCTTTGTCACGTTGCTCCCCCCGCCTGCCCTCCATTTGCCCTCTGGATCGCGGCTGCTGTTGTTGCTCCCCCACCAGGAGCCTGATGTCCTCACCTCCTTCACGACTGTCCTGTTGTTGCTGTACGCCTGCTGTACCACAGACACGTTGGTCCAGGTGGCTTGATCGGACGAGCAGGTGAGGACGCACCAGAAGTGGATGAAGTTGTGGTGGCAGGCGGGACAGCCCACCACGAAGGGGACAACCTTCTGGGTCTGTGTGCATGACCAATAAAGGTGCAAGGAAGCTGGGCATGTGAGCATGCTCGCCGTGGTTGTGAGCAACTGGCCAATTAGTACTGGCGCGCGGACTGGCATGTGCAAAAGTGCGGCGATGCTGTTGCCTAAAGCTAGCAGATAGGGCGGCAGCACCAGCCACATGTTTGAGAGGTCTAGGTAGCTTCGCGCCTGCCCACATGCTGCACCAATGTGGACGTCCTCGTACCCGATACCTCAACTCACGCTGATGCCGATGTTATTGACCTGCTCTAAGGTACAGCAATACTGTCCCTGCTCGCCCCCCTCCTGGGCCCACAGGGAGGGGCAGGTCGCCTGCAGCGCAGCTCCCAGCTCTGGGCTAGGACGACTGGCAGCCACGTTGCGAGCACAGTTGAGGGGGTCGCCATCCTTGCGTTGCCCGCACACGCCTTGCATGGCGCACATGCCGGGCGCATGGGAGGTGGTGCGCCAGTCGTCCTCGTCGTCCGCATGCACAGCAGGGTCGGCACCCACAGCACGCACAGCGTGCATGCTGTGCTGGGCGCCCAGCGGCGTCTGCCATGTGGTTGCATCTGCAGCTGTTGTGTGCACCGTCTGGCTGCGAGCATGCAGTGCAGCCTGTTGCCGCTGCTTGTGGCCGAGCTGCTGGTGCTGCTGATCCTGCTGCTGCACCTGTGGTTGCAGGGGCTGCACCTGAGCCTCAAGCCCTGAAGCGCTCAGATGCCGTGGCTGACGCGCAATGTCATCCAGGGCAAAGACGCAGCAGCTCCTGCGCAGGCACGCACGTTCACACGCGGTGGCGCCCTCCTCGGTTGCGCAGCGAAAGACAACACGGAGGGAACCCCAGTTTGCAACCAGTCCCCAACGTCCCACTGCAATGCAGCGCTCACCCGATTAGCAGCAGGAGTGCAACAAATGCTGTGGAGCATGGCAGCATCGCGCCACGTGCCATGCCCCTCGCGCGGCCTGCTGGGAATCCCGTCGCGGTAGTACGCGCCGATCGCGAGTTGGTGCTTGCGTGGAGCGCTGGTGCTAGCGATTCACAGGTGTGAAAATCCTATTCAGCATCCAACTTTCTTCTCCAAGTGAAGCATAGTCAGCCTTACAGTCGACTTTCTTACATGCATCGCAGATGAGCTTGGCACCAAAGATGCATCAATGACACCGGCACATTTAAGGAAATTCAGAGTTTCTGGGCACGCGGATGCAGACACAGCTGGGCAACAGGGCAGATCAGGCAAATTCGGGTATGTGGTACATTCCCTTGAAAGGGATTTCCTTTGCACCAATGCAACAGCATGCATGAAAGACTATGGTCTTGCGGTAGGGGCGCAAGTCACAGTGCCATGGCACCGAGGCATGCAGCATTCACATCTACGAGTGGCGTGAACCTGCGCCTTGCTTGCTTGAAAGTTTTGAGCAATAACTCATAAGCTACCTGCGCTGCCTGTTTCGAGAGCCAGGACTTGCGCGCACGCAGTCTGTTGCTAATGCAAGAATATATACATGCGCCAGCGCTGGCCAACTGGGGCCACACTATTGCACCTGTTCAGGTCAAACGCTGGTGCAGTAGGAGAACTAGGGAAACGAACTTTGCAGGGCCAGTTGCCAGGCTTGCTGCAGGTAGCTTCTGAGCCTCCATGTGCCCCAACTGTGGCAGCTGTGGCCATATCCCAGAATCTTGATGGGCATGAACGTTGAGTTCAGCACACATGTGCAGTGCTTCGGGTGTTCATCCCCTTCCGTGGCCTTCCCTGCAGTTGCCGCTGCTCTGCAGGAGTGTTGCGCTGCTCAGGGCTGCGTCTGCACGTGTTCGGGCACGAGCTCCACAGTCGTGTGCATGCTGTTTGTGGAGAAGAGCTCGTCCTGGGCATTGGCTGGGTCGGTGTTAATGCTGCTCATCGACTGTAGCGACTGCAGGTACTGCAGGGCGATGGAGGGCATGGCCTGCGAGCTTGACGCCCGGGAGCGCACCCACTACAGGTTGTGCGACAGGGCGACAGGCTGGGACATATCAGACCCTTGCGACACCAGGCTGCACCGCCTCTGCAGGTGCGTCGCACTGCCCAACGCTTGGACGGCACGTTGCTCCGCCCGCGGCGTGCCTGGTGACGCGTGTGGTTCATCAGGTTGTGACTGCTGTGCGTGCACAGGCATCCACAGCAGCCACTGGTAGGTGCTGACCGGCTCCTGACCAGCAACCGTCACTGTAGCATTGCCCGGCTGCCATTCCCACAGCTCGCTCTGGGCGCTGGCAACCAGCACCTGGACTGTTGCTGCGCATGCTTGGATGCGGTCTGTGTCGAGGTAAGGTGCGGGACAAGGTCAAGGTCAAGAGCACAAACTGGCAACCAATGAACAGGAGCTGGAGTCAGCGTAAGGCCCCTGCAGCCCATGGCCACAGATGACTTTATTGCCTTTCCCTTGGTTGTGGTTCAGGAATAGATGTGACAGAGCGACCGAGGCCAGAAGCATCCCCTTGCCCTCACCTGGTGGACAGCTGTGTTGCACACACACGGCCGCCATGGCGCTGCGTGTGAGCGGCGAATCGTACTTGTTGCCATCTGCTTGGCTGGCCTTTGAATTGTTGTGCCTGCAGGATGTGTAAACAACGTGTGTGGACTAACCCTTGTATGCAAAGCTCCTCAAAGAATGTCACTGCTCACACCAGGTAGCAGTCGGACAGGTCTGGCTGCTGCCTCAAGCCAAGTGTGCACTTCACAAGGCAGAGTGCAAGGACACTGCACAGGTGGCAGGTATGCGCTGTGGTGCAAATGGAGCTGGCGTGCAGCTGTGCATTAGTACAACCCCGTATGGGCGGCTTGCCTCACCACGCGCTGGGCCCACTGAACATGCCGATGCGCACAGGAGTGGCGCCTTCTGTCAGCACCAGCGCCTTCCTTGCTGAGGAGGTGAGGTCTTGTGCGAATGCGAGGGCCGATGCAGCACGTGCCTGAGGGTCTTGCGGCTGCACTGATGTGGCCTGCAGGGGTACACCGGTGGCCTGATTAGAGTGTTTCAGCAGCTCTCTGTTTGAGTTGTGCTCTCGGCACAGAGTCCCTAACGTCGTCATTGCAGACAGGCGGCAAGCGCTCTCATCAACCTTAACCTTGACACCCACCTCGCTGCCCGATGTGTTGCTAGGTCGGTCGCTGCTAGGTCGGTCGCTGCTAGCCCAGTCCAAGGGCACAGCAGCGCAGGCAACCAGTGGTCGCCGGCGACCTGCACCAATGACAGTGTGAACGATGCATTTCAGTCAACACCTCTTGATAATGTGCCCAGCTGTCATCATGACCCTCCATCAGGTCCAGGCCGCTGGGGCTGGCGCCAAGGCAGGGTGCAGGTTGAGCAAAGCTACGCACCTGACAGGTGCAGGCGCTGCATGTTGTGGGTGACGCACAGGCCATTGAACAGCAACACCAGCCTGCAGCACAGGGTGCAGGGTGCCATGTCAGGTCGAATTATGCAACTAAATCGCAGGCAGAGTCTTGGCACTGGTGCACTTGTGCCTTGAAGCTTCTGCGTAAGCAGGTGTTGTGTGTGCTTGCTTTCATACCTGTCGAGAAGCCGCGTCATCTTGGCAAGCCCGTGAACGGGCGACAGTTGTCAGTAGCCTGTGCACAAGGGCAACTTGAGCTCAGCAGCTTTCCGGTCATCATCGCACAGGTGCGATTCTGGGAGATATTTAGACTGAGGGCAAAGTGCTTTGCTTACCGGCAATGTCAACTGACACAAAGGTGGTGAGCTGGTCATTTGCTGGCACTGCTTTCGCCAGCACCACCCTGCAGCGCAGATGGCCTCAAGTTATGCAAGATGTTCACAGCATCACTACCGCACGCATCCCACCCAGTGTTCAAGACTGCGAGCATGCACAATCGACTCACCTAGGTCTGCCGCGGTGACATAATTCCTTGTGCTGCAGCTGCTTTGTGGCGCCGACAACCAGTGGCAGTGGCAGGTGGTTATGAACGTGTGGCAGTCCCTGTTCACACGCCGCACTGCTCAGTGGTACAAACCCCATCAAATTTGATGACTGCTCACCTGCTGTGGCAGATACACTGACCCCGACACTTGTCTTCGAGACCTTCACACAGCAACAGCAATTTTCGTGTTGCGGTGGACGCAACTGTTACGCGCTGAACCGCACAGCAACGCGTGCCAACAGCGTGCTGCTAGGAACCTAGGTCCCTCATCACCAATGACTGTTGCGTGGGGTGAAGGGGCTGGGATCCCTTTGGAGCCGGCACTGGGCCTGGCGTGCACGCGTCAGCAGCGTCACTGGGCCCTGTCCCCGCATCGCTGGACAGGCACGCCCCAAAGCACCTCAACATGGAGTCGGATGTTGCTTGCAGGTGGCACAACTGGTATCAAGCTGCAGCACCGGAGTCAAGTGCAACGCATAAACGCAGTCTACACGAGCACGTTTGCGACTGCCAAGGCACTTGCTCGTGCTGGGCCCCTCTCGGCGATGACCACTTTTTCTGTGCTTTGGAAAATCGCTTCTGCTCTCTTAGGCGGGGGTTGTGCATGCGACTGCAACTGGGAACCTGGGCCGCGAGAACAGCACAGCAGCACAGCAGCGCGCTCGTTTCACAACAGCCGGCTAAAGGCAGTCAGACTTGAGGTCTCCGCGTGTTCGGCTCAGCGCGAACCCCGTTTGGCTCATGCGTATTGACATCACCCAATGTTGCTGGCTGCATGATGTCAGACGGTCGGGAGGCAGGGCAGGCAGGGTTTCATCGATGCAACAACAAATGGTTTCACAAAGCATGGGAACATGGGCATCGATGACTCCAAATGGTGGGTCATTGCACTGACAAGCGCTGCACTTCCTTCATGCAAGGGCATTGGCAAGCGCCTTGGCTTTCAAGGAGTTTGTCGTTGTGCCAAAGATGTACACCAGGCTTCCCTTATCCAGCCGTGCAGGGCTGGCCTCCCTCCTGGGCCGCCCCTTCGAGCTGACCAGGCTGTGGCGGCCATAGCTGTTGCTGCTAGAGTCACTGCTGTTGCGTGCAAGCCTGGGAACGGATGAGGAGCGAGTTGCACCAGGCACGCTGGGTGTGCCATGCCCCGAGCTGCCCCTGGGCTGCATCAGCAGGGCGCCAGAGGACAGAGAGGGGCTGTCAAGGATGCTGCTCCGGCCTGTGGGCGTAAGGCCCAGCCCTGAGCGGCCAAAGGAGCGAAGAGGCAGCGGCCGCTGATGGGCGGCGGAGGGCGAGGTCGACGGCTGAGAGGAGTCATCAGGCTCGTAGCTCAGTGTCTGCGGTGGATCAGCGGCAGAGGCTAGCAGGGAGGCGCGACCCCAGCCGCCTCCACCTGTGACGCCAGGCGCGGCCCCCGAGGCGGCGGTGCTGGGGGTGGTCCCAGGCGTTGCAGCCGCCGCAGCCGCAAACAGGGCAGCGCGGCCCCATCCTGCTCTAGCAGTGCTGGTGCTCGGTGAGAACGCTGTGGAGTGGCTAGGTGAGCTCCGCGATGCCTCTCTCCCCAGTGGTGATGCAGCAGACGCGGTGGGTGAGCCAGGCATCTGTGTGGGCTCATCCGTGAACTTGGACAGCAGGGCTGAGCGGCCCCAGCGCATAGGTGCGGGCGCCATTGACATGAGAGGAGGCGGCAGGCCTTCATCACCCTCGTCAACTCCTGATGCTAGGGCGGCATCCGTGGTAGCTGCAGCTGCAGAGCTCTGCTCATCACCTGCACTCACAGACTTTCGCAATTGCTGCAGCTGCTGCTGCTGCTGCTGCTGCTGCTGCTGCTGCTGCTGCTGCTGCTTTGCAGCCCCGCCGCTGGGCCCTGCAGCCGCTTCGTCTTCCACGCTGTACGCTTGCTCCCACTGCTCCCTGTCCTGTCCGCCAGGGTGGTGGTACTGCCTCTCCTGGTGCGCTCGGCTCAGTGCCATGCCCGCCCTGACTCCCATCCCCGCCATGACCGGAGACCCTGCAGGCTCGCCTTCGCCTCCGCCGTCGTTCGCGCCGCTCACCTGCCGCTTGATGGCGCTGCTGCTGCGGCACTGCTGCTGCCGACTGTTGCTCGCGCTGCGGGCCTTGCCTCCTGGTGTGCCCTGGCTCACCTTCCCGGACCTCCCCATGTTGGACAGCTCCGCAAGGCGCTGCCTGATGGCCTGAATCGCCTCGTCCAAGCTGTTGGCCTTGGACGAGGCACCGGAGGGAGGAGGGGGCCTGCGTGTTGGGCTGGTGAACGCTGTGCTGCGGCTATTACTGGCGCTGCGGCGCTGCTGAGACTGCCGCGAGCCGTGCCTCCTTAAAGATAAGACGTTGGCTGCTGCGTCCAACGGCACGTCACCCCATGCCAGCGTCCTGCGTGCTATCATTGATGCCATGGCCGAGTCCTCTGGCGGAGCGCTGCTGTCCTCCCCTGCGTTCAGCAGGCCACCATGTGAGCCTGAACCCTGCCTGACGTCTGACGCCACAGCGCCAGGGGCAGAGCCGGACGAGGCCGGAGGCGTGACGACACGCAGGTAGTCGTAGCGGGCAGAGGGGGAGGGGGAGGCGCACAGGTCCAGGCTGCCCCCGGGGCCGGGGCTGGAGGCGGGGGCGGAGACGGGCAGGCCCGCCCTGTGCAGACGCGCCTCTAGGCCCGCGCGGATCGCCCGCTCGCTCTGCAGCGCCCGCCGCATCATGCGCAGCTGCTCGCGCATGACGAACGGGTCGTCGCTCTCCTCACCCACCCCAAGATCGCCGCGCCCGAATTCCGCCATCGCTACCTCCACCGCTGCCGCGTCTATGCCCTGCTCACCGCCGGCTGCTGCCGCCGCTTCCGCCGCTGCCGTCAGCTGTGACAGCATGCCCCGCAGCCGGTGGATCTCCTTTTCCTTGATCGCGAGGACGCTGCTCATGTCGCGGCTCACGTTGATGACGGGGTTATTGCCAATCGCCGCGGCGCGGTCGGCAAACTTGAGCGTGGAGACGGTTTCATCGAACGCGTCGATGGAAGGTGAGATGGTGGAGATCATGGTGGTGCGGCAATTGCCCCCCAGGGAGTCCTTCATCGAAAAGGGGCGGCCAAGTGCAACCAAATGCGAGATGGATGTGATGCAGGGGCAGGGGATCCAGACGGATGCCAGTTATACCTTCTGTTTCGCGTTTGCCCTGCTGGCAGCATGCTAAGTTTCCCCACAACATCATGGGTCCAAAAGCAGGAGGGGAATCTCATCATCTCGCTGCTGTTGCTCGCAGATGCCACTCCAACCCTGCAGTCACTATGGCTTCCCCTTGCAACCTCTCTGCTCATCCTGAGATGTCCACTCTGTTGCACCCACTACATCCCCCTTGCCAGGTGTTGCTGCAGCGCACTGCGACGTACCTGCAGCAGATGAGTCAGCTTGGAGGAGCGGTACGGCACGTGCGGCCGGCCCTCGCTCAGCGCCGCCACGACCGTCGCCAGCGCCGACAGCGAGCCATTGATCGCCGTCATCTCACTCACACGCTCCGCCCCCATGTCCGCCTTGTGGTTCCAGCGCTCGCTACCGGCCAGGTCCACAAAATTGAGCTTGGACCGCACGACTCGGCCGCTCTGACCGCCTTCGGGCCACTGTTCAATGCTGAGCTGCAGGATGGCGTGGCTGCGGGAGCTGTGGATGTTCATCTCTGTGTGGCGCAGCGCGCGGTTGCGGTTGCCTCGCGAGATGAGCTGCAGCACGTTGCGCGGGCTCTTGACCTGCAGCAACAGCATTGACACAGGGGAGGGGGTTGCGGGTGCTCATGTACCCGTGGCACTTCAGAAGGGCTGCAGCGACACGACAATGACCTTGCCCCAGCACCAGCGTTTGCAGCATGGGCTTGACGCCAGACACAACCCAGCCTTGCCAGCCTGATCACGGAGTGAGTCGCATAATACAAATGTAAGGGCAGGCTCTCTGCACCCACTCAAGCCTCACTTTTCCAACCACTACGTCCCCCAGGGGCCTCACCTTGACAGTGAGCAGGTCTGGCACGTAGGTGCTGCCCTGCGGGTCCTCTCGCACCTCCAGCATGGCCTTGCGACGGTTCATGTCCAGAGGGTCGCGCCCTGCCTCGCGCTTGAACGGCTGACACAGCAACCGAGGAGGCAGGGCAACACGAGGGGGAGGGCAGCGAGGCACGGTGACATGAGAACAGGTGACTCAAAAGGAGGTAAGGGTGGCAGTGAGCGAAAGGATCAAGCAAAGTTGTAATTCATCTTGAGCATGAAGTACTTTTCAGGTGCAGTTGGGGCCTGCACACAGGCGCCGCCCCCCTGCAGATGCAAGGTCATGGCTTGGCTCCAGCAGCACCACTGCGCAGAACAGACCAGGGTGTGCAAGCAACCCCCATGCCACATGGCGGGGTAAGTATCGCATTGCCCTCCCCTGCCTGTACACCGTGCCCTGAATGAGCTGACCTGGGGTCAGCAACCCTGACTGTGACGCTCAGGGCTGGCCCCCCACACCTCTTGCCACACCTGCAGCAGGTCGTACAGGCGGTCGTTATAGATCTCAAGGTAGGACGCCACCACGTTGACGACACAGCCCTGGCGCGACTGCACCAGGTTGGCATGGGTAAAGAGGTCCTGAACCACACGAGGGATGATGCCAAAGCTGCAGCGCTGGGTTTCGAGATCGGAGTCAAGCATGTCAATGCCGTGCTCTCCCATCATCGTGTGCGTCTTGCCTGTGCCCGTCTGGCCACTGTGCGGGGGAACGACAAGCGCGTGCCAAAGCAAATGGTCAAGATCAGTGGGAAGGGACGCTGTATGCATTGTTGAAGTGTGGCTGTGTTGGATGAGGAGCAGTCGCCATGTGGTCCTGTCTGCGTTCAGCAAGCGTTGCGGGCCCGGGGTGCAGGCTGCCAGTTTAGCACATCCAACCAATGGCTATGAAGACAAACATCATAAGCGCCTGCGTTGAAACCGTTGCCAGGTAGGTGCCTGTCCCTTGGTTTTTGAGCTCACGATGCCCCAAGACTCACTAGGTCATGATGGTGTTGTTGAAGCCCGATAGCGCTGCAACCACCGACTCTGCACAGGTTGAGCGAGAGATGTGAGGCAGTTGGTGCTTGGAATCACCTGCGCCCGTGCAGCCAACCCCTATGACACATTTGCAAGAGCTGGCATGTGCGCTGCTTCACTTGGCCCGCAAGTAACTCTTTGAATGGGCACGTGACTTTGACAAAGTGCTTGGTTATTGCTTCGTCAGTGAACATTTGCTTCCTGCGACATCCCGTGGCCCACCTCGGACGTGCTGATACACGTCGTCCTGCGTGGACTGGGGCCCAAGCACTCTGTCGCACGTAGACACAAACTCCTGGTCTGGCTTGTGCACCAGAATCTCTTGCTCCTGCTCAAAGCAATATTAGGTGCTGTTGTTGCTGTTGCGCATGCATCAGACGCAGGCATGCTGGCAACAGAGTGCTCACCGACAGCAGTTCCACGGCGTTATCGAAGGCCAGCTCCCGGGCCAGCATGGGCCGCACCCGCACCAAGATGTTCACACCACTGCTGGGCGGCATGGCTGCCCCGAGCTGTGATGACGTCGCTGGTGGAGCCTGTTGCAAGGTTGCGCAGCTAATGGCCGTGCGCCAGTGCACGGGACGTGCCCATGTTCTAGGTGTTTGCGTGCTCGTCTTGCTATGCCTGCGCGTGTCCCTGTTCGAAGTGTTTTGTGGTGTGGGGTGCTGTCTCTCCGTTCTTCTGCTCCTTGCTGCAAAATGTTGCAAGGCTTATGTGCTTAGCAGGGGCAGTGCACCACAGAGATGCTTGTTACGCTTTATGGACACAAACATGATTTGTACTGTGGCTGAAGCACCAAAGGTGGGCATCAAGTTGGGCACCAAGGTGGGGTAGTTTATTTTGCTGCTGGAAGAGCGCCCTACCGAGGTGTAGCCAGCTCAGGGCGCTTCACCGGCAGCAGGTGCATCGCGTGTGACAGGCATATGCCTGAGCCTAGCACTGGCTGGCCTGGGCTGCTGCTGAACGGAGCGTTGGTGAGGGCTGCAAACGGTGGGGGCGGTGGCCTGGGCAGGAGGGGCTTGGACGCGCGGTGCTGCTGCTGCTGCATTGAAAGCGTCTGCAGCACTGAAAGCGGAAGAAGCTGACATGCTGAGATTCCAAGACTCTGTTGCTGCGTCAGCCACCACGCCAGGCAAGGCGATGCAGGTTGATGCAACAACTGCTGGTTCTTTGTGGTACTGCAACAGGGCATGATGCACCAGCCGTGAGGTGTTACCCAGGACACTGTGACTCACCTGACAAAGCAGACATGCGACCACAGCAGCAGCACTCACCAAAACGTGCGTGCGATGTCCCAGGCATAGCACAGGAGAAGACTGATTGACTTGCCAGCGGCAGCTGATCTCTTTGTCCTGCCCGTTGCAGATGTGCTGAGCTGAGAGGCTTCGTGGCAAGCAAGATCTGCGGTGCTGTGCTCGTTAGCACCCACTCCCAGCTGACATAATGCCATGTACTTTCGTGGAACAGATGCTTGCTCCGATCCGAAACAAGCAAAATCCCCCACACCAGTGTGGACAGAATCCTTGAGAAGCCCCTGCGCGCTCGTTTCTGCAGTCCCTGTCCGCTGCAAAAGCCTCGAGGTGGGTACTTGCCAACGCCCAGCCATCTGCTATGTGCATTAGGGTTTCCCAGCATTACAGCCCTCCATCGCTTGGCGCCCAGTGGCGACAGTCCTTGGCAATGCGCGCACCCGCAGAGCTCTGCAGAAACTTCCAGCGCTTGCCTGCTGTATGCGCTCCTGCAGCCGCTGACGCTGATGGGTGCATCGGCCGTTGCGTCTTCCGCAGGTCTTTTCGCAAACCCACCCACGCAGCAGCACCATGTTCCACTCTCTGGTCGCCCGTGGGCAGGCCCTGAACCGCCCCGTTGGTTGTGAGTGCGCTGGGGCGGTGTTGGCCAGTGGTTGGTCGTGATTCTCCCTGACATAAGAAGGGGCGGGCTTTTTCGCAGATGCATCGCTGACGCCAGCTCTGACACCTTTATGACCACCGTTGCGCGTGCGTAGGCCGCCGTGACGTGCGCGTGCGTGCTGCGGAGCCCACCTCACAGCCAGCCACGTCCAGTGCAGGCGAGTTGGCACAGCAGGGTCCCATCGCTGCACCTTCCCCCTTGGTTACACCTGCCCTTTGCAAATGACTGTGTGCTGGTCACTGCGCAGGTGGCGTTCCCCCACAGGGCGGCATGCCCATTTGGGCTTTGCCCATGCTCGCCACGGCTGCTGCCGCGCCCGTCTACGGCTACATCAAGTGAGCGCCACTGGGTCATTGTGTGCAGTGCAGCGCAAACCAGCGGCATGAGCCCCAGCTGGGCATTTGCACTTGCATGCATCGGTGCACAGTTAGGTGTTCATCACCTCACCTGCACCTGTGCCTGTGCGTGCTCGCAGGAGCAACCAGGAGATTGCTGCTGCAAGGGCCAAGTATGACGCTGATGTGAAGGCTGGCCGCGCCAAGAAGGTGTAGTGTGTCTTATCGCGTTGCATGCTCTTGTAGCGCGACGTCTTTTCCGCCCAATGCAGGGGCTCCCCGCGTGGTGCATGTGCCGTGATGCTGCTGACGTGGGAGGAACATTACCCATCGATTTGTGTAGATTGATTATATCATCTGTGTATTCTGTTGACCCATGTGCTCTGGTCCTGTAAAATGATGGCACTGTGTAGCACCTTCTGTTTTGTTCACACTTGAAGCATACTCGCTCACACTAACATGAGGAGTTGTTGGCGACGATGTTGGCAATGCCAGTGCCATCAATGCTTCTGATCAGGCGTTGGCTGCAGCCCCTCCTACATCATCACCATCAGTACCCTGTGTTTTCTCTGAGCCAGCACCCTCTGTTCACCACAGTTGTGCCCAGCGACAAGGACCAGGCATACTACCGACGTTCTCCCAGCGCGTTCGAGCCAGCGCAGTCGCAAGGCCAGCGCCGCCTGACGGCCATACTCGAAAGAGCTTTGGTGAACGCCTTGCACCAGGAGGCACCCTTGAAGGAGCAGCTCCTTGAGCGCCATGGCTTCAGCGTCCACCATGTGGGCGTCATGCAAGCAACACGTGGCCAGCCGAGGAGCTCTGCATGACCGCCATTCCTGCCTCATGTCATAAACCTGGGCGTGCTGCAGGCATGGCTGTCATCAGATCGTCGCCAGCTCAACATCTGCTGGGACTGCTTCCCCACCCAGGTACAGGCCCCGACTGAGCTGAAGAAATTGTCGCATGATTGCAGAAAGTACGTGGCTAATTGCCTGCAACGTGTCCTGTCGTGGACAGGGCGAGCAATGCGGCAGGGAGCTGGAGCGGCTCAAACCCAAGATACAGCGGGCCATAGCCGACAGGTGAATAGGGCGGGCCCTGAGTCATGGCGCTTGCTCAGGGGCAGCAGCTACTGACTGGCATATCACGCTGACCTCAGCGCAGGCTGTCAGTCAAGCGAGTACCGCTGCTCTGTTTCACTCGTGACAAACTGACCAACAGGTGGGGAGGGAGGGTTATGGCCAACAGCTTCTGCCTCTCCTGTTTGAACCAGAGCCTTGTGCCCACAATACAAGTCAAGCACACTGCAAGGTGGGAAGCGTATGAGGGCAGCGAACGTATTCCCTGAAACTGCTGTTGTTCCCCCAACCTGCATGCTGCAGCCAAGCGAGAGCAGCAAGCGCCCTGGAGCATGTGGAGGCGGAAGTGGCTGCTACGCAGCAGCAACACGGACGCAAGCCTGGAAGCACAGTGTCTGTTGCGACCGAGGTTCAAGGCTCAGCATCGCAGGGGGTGGGGCATAGAGATGGCCTGTACAAACGTGTCGGGCAAGCAGTTGAAGCCATTCAGCAGAAGTGGCAGAAACGACGAACGTCTCCAGCAGAGCCATCTGCTGAGCAACAAGAGGTTGAGGCGTTGGAAATGGAAGCCGCGGAAGCGCAGGTTGAGCGAGAGGGCGTGTCTCAGGTGGCCAGTGAGGGAGGAAGTGCCTAGGCTTTCTTGCAGTTGCCTGATGTCTTGCCATCAACTGGCCCTTGGTCAGGTTGTACGCTGCAGGTGCTTCTGGCACCTGCATCCAGGCAAGCACCTTTGAACAACATAGATGGAACAATTGATCAATTCAAAGTCGACGGGGCAGGGACAGCAGACTTGACCTTCAATGCAAGCATGGAATTGCGCGGCTGCAGGCCAGAGCACTTGGTAACTTGGATTACAGCAACTTCCTACGCCATCTGTTTGCCTTGTGAAAGGTAGCCATTCTTGCCCTGCCTTTGAGGATCCCTCCTGGTGTGCTGTAGGCGACGTACATTTCAAGTTCTTTCTAACAAGCATGTTGGCAGCCCATGGTTGCTGGTCCTCAGACATCTGTAAGGGCCTTGCACACCATGGTACCTGATGGCGGAGTTGCAAATGTCTGGTTGATGCAATCCGCCGCATGGCACTCTGAAGAGCCAGCATGTGCATCACCCCGAAATCATTGCAGCGGGCAACAACTCACAGCACTTACACTTCTGTGCAATAGCGCTAACACTCCATCATCCCGCGCAAGGGTCCTATTCAAAGCATTGAACCTCAGTCCACAGAGTATTTGATTCTGCATCAACGTTGAAAGGTGGCACCGCTCTGACCACAGCAGGAGATGTCTCGTCACTTGGTGGGCGATGCGGAATGATGAAGCAAAAACAGACAGAACCACCATCAAAACCAAAAAAGGGAGATTATGCCTGTTCGCAGGCGGCAAACAGAAATCTGGCGGGCATTGGCACACGTATGGATGGCACGCTACTCGCCAGGCGCATGCAGAACGCATATGAGTACAACAGCGACCGCTATTTCAGCAGGATCGACCAAATGCGAGGCAGCAGTGGAATGACTATGAATGCATTAAGGACGCGCGCACAAGTGAAGTGCTTTCTTTCCATGGACACGATGTTGGGCTGGTATGCCCAAGCCCTCAGGTGGTGGTTGCCACCCATATTCACAAGCAGTGTGTGCGCACTACTGTTGGCGCAACATGACTCCTCAACATTTTCAATGGCGCTGTGCGGCAACTCTGCCGCTGGTGCTGCCCAATCCCTCATGGCATGGAAACCAGGCAAGCTTGTTGTTGCCGGCTCAGCTGCAGTACTGGGTGATTGTACACGAGCTGCCACGACTGGCATCCTTCTTGATAGAGGCGGACCGCTGGCGCTTACATAGCCCATACCCCTCCTGAGGCAGCAGTGATGACGTGCTGGCTGAGCCGCCGAACGGCACACCAGCCCAGGGCGCGAATGGGCTGGGCGGCGGCTTGGGAGGCGCCGGCCTGCTGAACCTGCGCTGCCTGGTGGCACCAATGACGACAGGTGTGATGCCCACCACAGCCGGTGACGTCGATGCTGCTTCCTGCGCCTCGTATCCTTGCAGCCTGCACACGTGGGCCCCGCAGAAGAAGGAGGCAGAAGCGTCGATGATGTGCTTGGGGGTGGTGATGCGGGAGCCCCAAATCCCCAAGCAATTACAAAGCGCCCACTCACCTGGCATTCGTCGTCGTGGTGGATGCGGCTTCATTCGTGCGCTGAGTGCTCTGGGGCGTGGCCATGCGCTGCGCGTCAAGTGGTTGCAAGAGCCGCGCCTTCTTCTTTGGCGCCTGCTGCAGCGTGCACGGCAAGAATTCACAGGTCGCGACGTCCATCGCTGATGCGTTGAATTGCTGGGGCGGCTTGCGCGTTGAAACTGTGCTGGGAACCATGACCGCGGGTTGCTCGTGCAAGGCAAGCAGCCGTTTCCTGAGCGGATGCTGCGACATTCCAAGGACCGCGTTGGACGCTGTTTTGTAGGAGTGGTGAACGTCATCTCATGGGAAGCTGCGAAGCCCAAAAGTGTGGGAGAGTAATCTGCGCGCAGAACGCGCATCAGCAGCACCTCAGGCTGAGTCAAGGGCGTACCCACTGGTGGGGCTGAGAAATTCAAATGTTCACTGACAAGCGGCAGTTCTTGAAAGTGCATTCAGCCTGCCATCACTTGTGAAGAGCGATTGGCGAGGCTGCTCCCTCTGCCCTCTTCAACAGGGCGCTGGGCTCCACAAACGTGAAGCCGTGAAAGTGAGCGTCCACCCCATCAGGGCCGGTATTGGGCGTGCCACAGGGCGAGTCCTCGGGTGCCAAGTCAGTCCAGACCTGCAACAGGACAGGAAGCACAACTTCAGCGCCTGTGGAAAGCTGCTGTGGTTAACACAGCATGCATTTGTTGCGCCCCAACACCTTGTCAAAATTGGCCACGCTCAAGCCACAGGTCACGCCTGGCTTGAACTTGCTGTCGACCAGCCGCGCCTCAAGCTTGGCCCAATTGATGGAGCGGAAGAAGGGGTGCCGCTTGATGGCCTCACAGCCGCCATCAGGGGGCCCTCCTCCGGAAGCAGTGGAGCCCAGGCGCTTGGCAGGGTCACGCGCCAACAGGCCCTGCATGGGTTGCAGCAGGGCGTGCACAGCGGTGATTGCAGAGTCCTTGAAGACATCACCCACCGTGCGGCTGCAGCAGTGGGTGTGGCCACGCTGTGCAAGGCTGGGAGGTAGCAAACAGGTTGGTGCGTGTCCAGTGCAGCGAGTACCTTGAGCAGGTTTTGGGCGTCCCTGGACAGGAAGCTTGGGTACTTGGGCTTGGCCTGCAGGATGTGCTGCTGCAGCACGTTGCGGCTCTTGGCGCGGAACGGGGGCTGGCCTGAAGTCAGTCGTAGCACAATGAAACAGGCAGAGGATAGGCTTGGAGGTCGGCATCTGGCTGACTTTGCAGTCCGTTGATAAGTGCAGGCAATGGCAGCAACAGGCAGCTGCACCTCTGCCTGAAGTTGTGGCTGCGCTGTGCTGCCATGTTCCAAGGCCCCTTCCTTAACACACCGCATAGCATCTCATACAGCAGGATGCCAGTGCTCCACCAGTCCACGCTTTTTGAGTGGCCCTTGCCCTCCACGATCTCTGGCGCCATGTACTCCTGTGAAGGTGTCCAGCAGCACAGAACACGACACGTGGCACGGCGCGGCAGCGAAAGAAGTAAGGCGGTCGGCCCTGGTACTTGTACTTTGGGTACCCTCCCTTGAGCACTCTAACCTGTGAGTGAGCGGCCCATGGATTGAGAACACAACACTGCTCATACTACTACACACCCACAAAGTCAGGTTGCTTTGACAGGCACCAGGGACATGATCAACAGCGCGCATCGGTGGCATGATTGCAGGTTGCTGCGTGATGGCACTCATGTTTCAGCAATGGCACTGCTGAATTTATGAGGGGCAGAGATGGAATGCTTGCTGCCTGCGCTTGACCCACCAGTGTGCCGATGAAGGAGTTGCTTCGGTCGCTGCCCTGCATTCCCTTTGCCAGGCCAAAATCTGTGATGCGGACGTGGCCCTGAGTATCAATCAACACCTGAAGGCACGGCCGTGAGCAGCACAGAGCATGGAGCATCAGGAAACGCACCGGCCGTAGGTCAGTAGCTAGCTGCAGGGCATGGACATCACATGCTGCGTGTTCTGCACGGTATGCGATGGCAGGGCCTGCCACTCCTGAGCAGGCGCACGTTTTCTGGCTTGAGGTCGCGGTGCACGATGCCCTTGGAGTGCAGGTATGACACCGCGCTCACGATCTCTGCGGTGAACAGCCGCGCCACATCCTCGCTGAACAACCCCTGCGCTGAACAGAGCAGGCGCAGCAAGCAGAGAATGTGATTGGCTTTGCAGCAATGCAGACATTGTGCAACTTCACTTGGTTTGGCCTCAGCCATCCGGGCCAGGCACTCATGTTGGCTCCCACCATCAACAACCTGGTGACTCGCCTCGCGGAAGAGATTGAAGAACAGGTGGCCACCATTGACCCAGTCCAGGACAAGGTAGAGTTTGGAGGGTGTCTGCGCAACATCAAGCAAGCAATGGGCCTCAGTCCAGCGTCGGGCAGTCAGGTGAGGAGTGTGCCTGCCGGCATGAGCAACAGCAATCTCCTATGCTTTGTGGTGGCTCACTTCTGAGCAACATGAGTGCGGCGAGCAGGGTGCAAGGCGCAGGGTGCTACAGACCTGGAATGAGAAGCGCAGCGTCACGATGTATGGGTGGGACACAGATGTCAGCACGTCACGCTCAGAGCGCACATAGTCGGCATAGTCATTCTGCAGGATCTTTTCCTTGCGCATGACCTGCAGCAGCAAACCGTCACACACACGCAGCAGATGGATGAAGTGCAGGCAGGGACAGAATGCAGGCAGGTGTTTTGTAAAAAACACGGAAGGGCCTGTGAGGCAGATGCATTCTTTCCCTGCCTTGTCCGCACCTTGAGTGCGTAAATTTGTTGCGTCATCTTGTATCGAACTTGGAAGACCTAGGCCAGCAGTGCCACCGTGCAGCAGCGAGGTTTAGCAGGGTCAACAGCACAATCAAGCCTTCAGCTCTGCGGCGGCTTTGGGCGAAACGCTTACCTTGCCAAATGCACCCTGCCCAACGATCCGCAGTAACTCAAAGTCTTGCAGGCCAACTTTCGCTGCTGACGCCTGCACTGGGCCACTGCCATCCTCCTCCATTTCCCGCTTCGCGCGGGCCAGGGTAGCGGCAGCGGCACCTGCATCCACAGCCACCAGCAGCCCCCCTCCAACTGCCCAAGGCATCGCCTGGCCCTGCACACTGTCGACCAGCAGCTGGGTAGTGAGCTGAGGACCGTCGGGACCAGCAGTGCTCGCAGTTGCTTCTGCTGCTGCTGCTGTGTTGAGTGTTCCAGGCGCAGTTGCACCTGCTGACATGCAGCCTGGCACAGCGTATGCATGACTCTGCGACGTTCTTGTGCTGTTAGAGTCGCCAGCGGTGCTGTTACCATCCGCTACCTGCAATTCAATGACAGCTCGAGCATGAGACCTGTGCAGACAGCCGCCTTAGCACAGGTCTACATGGCTGGCACTGCACTGCTGCTTGAGCTCAAGTCAACCTACCCCATGCTCGCTTGCAGGTGCTGAAGGGTGGTTGCTGCTGCCAGGTGAGGCCCCTGGGGTGGCAGAGGCTGCAGCGCGCAAACCCCTGCTGAGAGCGCTTTGAACCTTTGGAACGTGCTTGATGAGGACCGGAGCCATCGCTGCTGGGTTATCACCAGCTGCGACAGGCGCCCGCGGGGCAAGGGCTGGTTCCGCGGGGTCCAAGCAGACGCTTTCATGGGCATGGGTCACAGCGACGAGCAAGGTGTGCATGCTGCAGAGATGTGTGTGCGCGACGACTTTCTGCTGCATGCATGCACCGTAATTTCATTGAACTCCAGATTTGTTGAACGATGGACTACAAAATCCGCTGAAGCAGCAGGCAGCCCGAGCAATGCCTTCTTCGTGCTCACTGCGTTGTTCACTGAATCATAACACAAAGCAGAACCTCCCCAATGGGCTCCTTGCCATCACGAAATAACCAAATGTTTCCCTCTGACAGCAAACGCAATTCACTGAGTACCTCTAGAAAGGCGTGTGCGTGCACACGATGTTCTCTCCCTTCTCAAACAACAAGGGATAGCCTGGTAGTGTACAACATGAACCAACTCCCAAGCAACAACGCGTGACATTGCTCCTAACTAGCGTGTCGAAAAGCGAATTGAAACGACCAATCAATCTGAACAGCAGGGTGGAGTAAGAGCGCTGTACAAAAAACATGGCTCGTCGACAATGGGTGCTGTGAACTCTGCATCACCGCTGATGGCGCAGCCTGTATCTGCGCATGCTGCAGGCTGAGCAACTGGACCGCACATGGGCAGCTCCTTGAACTATACAGTTGGAACCACAGACAGCTGCACAGCTCTCAAGAAAGGAAACGCTTGACTTGATACTCTGCCCAGTGCACAGCGTACGAGTCCTCCATCAGGCTCACACAGCTCATGTCACCTCCCAGCTCTAGGGCGATGTACCAGCACCAGTCGCGCAGCGGAGGCAGGTTGCTGAGGCGCTCCAGCTCCTTGCCGTTAACTTTGAGCACCATGGCAGGTGTGAAGGCGCTGGCACCCAGGCTGCTCCCAGCGCCGCTGCGGACGCCGGTGCTGCCAGCAACATTGGGCGGGAGGCTGACGATCAGCTCCACGCTGTCCCCCTTGCCCCACAGGGGCAGGTTGGCTTTTTCCCCCTGCTGGGTGCAGGTCAGCGCAGACTGCGACGCAAGGCAGTGCGCGCTGCCCTGCTGTCCGCCCTTGCCCTGCACCGTGGGGCAGGTTCGGCTGTTGGCCTTCCAGCCAAAGCAGGGCACGACGGAGCCCTTTCGGTCAATGTGCTCGCGGGTTGTGACCCCCAGGAATGTGTCGTCAAAGTCCTGGCGGCTCACAAACGTTAGCGACAGCTCCGTGCTAGAGGCGCTTGCGTTGCAGAACACCTCGAAGCGCTCTGAGGGAGCGATGCTGGCAAGGTCGCCCTCTGTGTACACGCTGATCTTCATGCCGCGCCTTGCGTCCCGCTGTGCCTGGATGAAGTACATCTGCGACAGTTGGGCTGGTGCTGAGGACAGGTGGGAGAGGGATGGGCTGAGGGCCGGCTCAGAATCAAGGGCAGAAGAGGAGGTGACTGAGGAGCGTGCAGTGCTGGAGGCATGCAAGCTAGTTGGCTGGTGTGGCTTGCTAGATCCGAAGCCGTTGCCAGGGCTGCTCCCTCCCTCTGCACTGCCTCTCTGCTGCTGCACGCCTTTCTGTGGCCTGACAGGCGCTGAATCCTGGCTGTTGGCGCTGGTGCCATCACCTTGACATGCAACGGGTGATGGCTGAGTGGTGCGCGTTGTACCCTCCCTGTTGCAAGAGACCTGCTGATGCTCAGACTCTGCAGCTTTGGCCTGTTTCTTCTTCTTCCTGCCAGGTACCTGATCGGGCAAATGGGTAGGCAGTGGCTTGGACGACTTGTGCTGTGGCTGCTCCTGGTCGGGGTCGGTTGCGTCAATCACACCCAAGTGCTGAAGCAGCAGCGCCAGGTGCGGCCGGTCCTCCTCAGGAAAGCTGGACAGCGACGCATCAGGGAGGCCTGCGCAGGCGTGCGTGAGCGGCGCCACAGGATGAGCGCGCAAGAGAATGCGCAGCTGCCTAGTCATCGACAGTGTGTTGCTGTGCTGCAGCGCGCCGTGTGTTTAGTGCGCCAGAACTTACCTCCGCGCATCTTGACCTCTCGCATGAAACGCAGCACCTGCGCCACCATAGCGTTTCATGAATGCAAGTCAGCCACCATACACCCTATCAGTCATACCGTACGACTGCTTCAGGAGATGCTGCTGCTCAATAAGCCCGTTCGTGCCTCCTACCTGCTGAAATGCAAGCGGGTCCATATCAAGGAAGATGGTGCCGTCGCAACTGCGTGTCAGCAGGTGGGCGTTCTCTCGCCGGAACATGTCGTGCAGGACAGAGCCAGGCAGCTGCAACAATGTGGACCTGTGCATCAGCAGGCAGCACCGCAAGGTGGCACACTGTATCAACAAGAACCTGTGGTGCAAGCACAGCGACTAATGCTGATGCTGAAGGCAGTGCTCTGGTGTGCACATCGGCGTTTTGAGGCTACTGAGGCTGAGTTTGTCTACCTGGCGGTGTGCACCATGGTGCCCCCTACGTTGAGCCTCAGAATTTCCTCGTCGCCCGCCATCGTGCACAGCGCCGGCACCGGGGATGGGGTGCGCCTGGCTTTTCGGCCGCGCTCGCTGGAAGACTTGGCAATACGGGCTGCTCTGGCGGCAACATGCATGCTGCCGGGGCCTGCACATGTGCCAGAGCAGGTCATGAGCAAGGTGCACACACATGGCAAAGCTACACTGCGATTCAATACAGGCTGCATTGGACTACCACACAGGCTTACATGTCTGTGTGGTCTTGAAAACCCTGCTGCTTACCTCTATGAAACACATGCGCCAGTGCTGGCCGGCCTGAGGTGGAGGCTTGCGGCACGGCGCGCGCCCCTCCGGTCAGGGGCGCGCTGCTCCAAGGCATCGCAGCTGCCACAGGAACAGGAGGTGGAGGGCAAATATGAGCAACCTAGGGCTCTGCCAGCTTCCACTGTGGCCCTGTGCATGACGAGCATGAGCGCTGACAACGCAAGAGAGCTGCCTTGCACCACTGTGCGCTGTGCTACGCACGATCCAACGCGGGAGCTGAGTACATCGCCATGCATTGGACCACCTACCTACGCACCAACGCCCCACAAGTTCTTTGTGCCTTGTGTTGGTGGCGCAGAGGCGCCTTACACACGAGCGTCTGGTTGAGCAAAAACGTGCAATAACATAAGAGCCTCGCATCAGAACCTACCTACCTTCGACGCAATCGAAGCCCACACCGCCAATTTCAAAGAATCTAAGAAATACACCACCCAGTGAAATAGCATGCCGCTCATTCCGAATCCTTGTCCTTGGGCAGGAAAGGCTCCAGCAGCTTCAGCTTGTCTGGTGCATACTTCTTGTACAGCTTGATCATGACCTGTGCCGTAACATCAGGCAGCTCAATCTGCGCACGCGTCTTCGAGTCTTGCAGTGACACCTGAGCACACAAGGGGAGCCAGTCAGGACGCTGACAGTAAGCAGCACATGTGCATTGCGAGCGGAGGGCTGTGAAGCGTGCCAATCCACCACGCACAGTACAGGGGCGATACTCATTGTGTCCCGGGCGCCGTGTAATTTTCCTACGCTGAGATCTACTGCTACATGACTTGCCACGCAAGTGTTTGTCAACATGATATTCGGACAATGCCAAGCATGAAGCCTGCATGCCTACGCAAGCGCACCTTCTCTGCGAGGCTGTTGTAGCAGGCTAGGATGCCGTACAGTGCCCTGACGCTGCGGCCAGCACTTGCTTCCACAGCCTTGGCATAGTAGGAACGTGCCAAGCGGTAGTTGCTGGCGCTACCCAAAGTGAACAGGATGTCAGCGTAGCGCACCTGCATATCGAAGCAACAGCAAATGTGTCAGGCGTTTCAGAGCAGGTTGTGCGCAACTGCTGACAGATGTCTGTCACAGCATTTCATGTCGCTATGGACTGGCACTGCATGCAGAACAAGGTTTCACAGCTGAGCCAAGAAAACGTCGCATCACCCCTCATGTTGTAGAGTGTACCCACCAGGTAGTTGGGGTGGTTGGGCGCAAACAGCAGCAGCTCCTCGTAGCAGAACAGCGCCTGCTTGTACATCAACAGCTGCACAGCAAAAGGGCCAGGGTGGAAGGCAGGAGCCACGTGGGACGTCACTGCAACAGGTCCACGGCTCAGACTCATGCCTCTGCTTGGAAGCTGCAGCAGCACAGCATGAGCACGACAGCCGATCCCAGTGGCGTAGGACACCTGCCGCGCAACCACCACGCCGTGCTGCCGCACACCTGGCCCTGTCCACCCCGCTTGCGCAAGCTTCTCCCTTGCTTACACACTACTTTTTTAACCATCCGTCAGCCCCGCTCTGTCCGCTCTGCCCACTGCCGAACCCTTCACCTGCAGGTACAGGTCCGCCATCTCCTCCCAGGCATCCTTGTCGTTCGCAAACACGTCCAAGTACTTCTTCAGGGCCTCAATGGCAGCCTGCAGGTGCACCGGGGCACGCGCACAAGACAATGCGGCATGGTTCAAACATGATGCGTGCAAAGGCATGGGGTCTGGACGCAACCAAATGCTCTGCTGAGAACCAAGCCTGCCCCCCATAACCGGCAGCTGCTCCTCACCTGTGGTTGCCCTCGCGACTTCTCTGCAGCCACCTGCACAAGGGACAACATGACAAGGATTCATCTCCTCAGACATTCGCACAGAGGATACCTGCTCCAACCAAAGACCAGTGCAGGGATGACGCTCACTCTCGTCACTCCACTGATTGTTGCATGCGCCCTCCCTTTCTGGCCTCGTCCACCACGCAGACCAACCTTCCAACCCCTGCTCACCCTGCGCTTGTGCAGGACCTCGTCCGTCGGGTTGTCCACAAGTCCAAACTCATAGATCTCCACGGCCTTCTCAATGTTCCCTTGTGCTTCGTAAAACATCCCCTGGAGGACACGTGTGCATGGGCGTGCTCCTTGTGTATCATCCCTACAATAATCCTTTCTCCACGTCACATCATGACACACATGCTGCTGCACGCTGCAAGCGAAGGGACCATCCTGTCTAGCTCTCAGCCTGCCGGCCTGCTGCTGCTGCTGCTGCTGCAAGGAGGCTGCTTGCATGGCACAGTGCTGTCAAGGTGGCCATGCGCAAAACCTGGTCCCAGCCTCAAAAGCATCACCAATCTCCGACCATCAGCGTCGTGCAAACAGCCACTGCCCCTGCCCGCAGTACCCCCACGTACCTGCAGCCTGCGGGTGCGGGAGCTGAGTGGGAAGCGTTCAGAGATGATCTTGACGATAGACGCTGCAAACTCCGTCGCCCCCGAGTCCAGCGCCGCGATCGCTACTTGCTCATACACAAGCCACACTGGGTGAATGGGTTAACAGCAGGTGGGGCATCCAGGTTGAACGCAGATGCAGACGCAGGCCTGTGGGTGGCTGTTTACACCCGATTCAGGGATGCTACTTACATTCCTCCTCTGGGAGTGAGCGCCGGTGATGCTCAAGCAGTAGAGACCCATAGCGAGCCACTGGGTAGGAGTCCCTGATCTTCAGGTCCCTGACAAAGAGCAGCGACAGGTACAGGACTGCTGCGATGAGAAAGCTGCAGCTCAGTCACCTGACACCGTGGGTGTTCATAAGCCTGGTAGCTCATGCTCAGCTTAGAGGTCACGGCCAAGGTTGCCATGCAACTGCATGCTGGTGGTGTCCACCACATGCATGGCGCGAGTCTTTGCTTGCACTTGGGTGCACTGCTTCCATGAGGACAAGCACCCTGGTGGTGCATGATGTTGCTGAGCTTCACCTGATCAAGCGCAGGAATCTGCTCAGCGGCTCTGCAGGAGGCACGCTGCCGGCCTTAAACCGCTGAATCTCCGCCTCGACTTCCTCGAGCTCAGCAACGTAGGCCATGGTGCGCGACTGGCTGGAATCGTGAGCGTGGCTCCCATGCCATCGCCACACTGCTCGTTGAAGTGTTAAGATTTTTAGGTCATGCCCCCAAGGACCCAGGTGCCCAACAGGGTTCCAATTGGCGTGACCATGCCGCCCAGACAGCAAGGCAAGAAGCGTGGGAAGGTCGGTGCGGCTCCGGAGCCAGCCGCTGATGCAGCGCAGCCCAACAGCGCCGATGGCACACCCACGGAGCCTGAGGAGGAGGGGCCTGCGTCTCCAAAGGCCGGCAGCAAGAGACCACGCGGGGGGGAGGCTGGTCAGAGTGAGGAAGCCCCTGCGGGGGGCCGCCATCGGGCCGGCGCTGCGGCGCGGCGCGGCAAAGCTGCTGCTGCAGCAGCGGGCGAGGAAACAGCTGCAGGCGTGACCATCGACATGGAGGGCTTGACCCGCAGGCCCACTGGGGCTCAGCACAAGCACCGCGGGGGCAGCACGCAGCTGGGCTATGCCATGTCCCCTTCCCTGGATGGCTATGCAGAGGGAGACAGCAGGGCCTATGAAGCCGTGGTCAAGGTGAGCGCGCAAGGCACAGCAAGCAATGGAGAGGTGCAATGGAGAGGCAGGCAGCCCAGCTCAGCTGTCACTGCACACTTTGAAGCTTTTTCCCTCGTCTTGCTTGCCATGATGCTGCCTTTCCCCAAGTAGTTGTTCGACCCATGTCGATAGTCTTGGGGCACGGCTGGTCCCTCATGCAGCTCTTCAATAACATGCATCACCTCACGCTTACCTGTACATTCCTTGGCCACTCGCTTTCCCGAACCAGGTGTTTGTCATTCACTGCGAGCCCAACTTCAGCCTGCCTTGGCAGCGTAAGCGCCAGTACTCCAGTGGCTCCAGTGGCTTCATCATCCCGGGCCGCCGCATCCTGACCAACGCGCACTGCGTTGAGAGTCACACGCAAGTCAAGGTCAAGCGCAGGGGCTCGGACACCAAGTTCGGTGAGTGCAGCGGCCAGGTGATGCCAGCGGCAGCGGCAGGGTATGAAACCACTGTGAGGCCTGGAAGCAGGTCTAGCGGGTCTTGTCGCTGCGCTTGGGGGCTTGATTCTGCCTTTTGTTGCCCCTGCCTCGCTTGCCCGCAGTTGCCTCTGTGCTGGCTGTGGCGACGGAGGGTGACATGGCACTGCTGACTGTGGAAGACGATGCCTTCTGGGAGGGATCCGAGCCGGTGACGTTTGGGGACCTGCCGCAGCTCCAGGACCCCGTCACGGTGGTGGGGGTGAGTGAGGGAGAGGAATTTCTCTCAGAGGATGGTGAAAGGGCACGGATACTGATTGTTGAGGGAGGATGGGGGGCAGCTGTGCTTTTGATGGCAGCACAGGGATAAGGGATGGCTTGTTGGTGGTGCTAGTTGCGATCTTGTGGTTGTCAATTTGGCGTCGGCTCTGCACCTGCGTCCGGTGACTGTTTATCCTCATCAGCACTGCTTCCATCCGGCTCGCCACTGCTGCCTATTACGCTGCCAGATTCACTGTCATTC
>JAWZTI010000158.1:0-20815 GCA_039880955.1 Chlamydomonas urium | reverse complement strand
CCCCCCGCCTCGTCCCGCTCCCAGTACCCCATTGGAGGCGACACGATGAGCGTGACCAGTGGTGTGGTTTCGCGCATTGAGGTGACGTCGTATGTGCACGGAGCTGCGGAGCTGCTGGGCATTCAGATTGATGCAGCGGTGAGTAACACAGCCCAGGGGAGCATTGTCAGTGGGGAAGGACTGGCAGAGGGAAGCAGGGCAGTGCCAAGGGATCTGGGGGCTGGGACAGTGGAGCGCTCAGTGTTCAAGGGCATGCCTGCGGGGAGCAGGCTTGAAAAAGTTGGGTGGCAGACAAGAAGCAGGCATGAGGCCGAAGCGTGGGGTCCTTGTTGCCTCTTTTCATCTTGCTGAAGTGCTGGCATGTGCTTCACCACGCAGATCAACAGCGGCAACAGCGGTGGCCCGGCCTTCAACCTTCAGGTAAGCATCGCTGCAACAGGGTTGATGGCAAGGTACAAGCGCAAGCTCTTGGCAGAGGGCAGAGTGTTTGAGGCGAGGGTGCTTTGCCCTGCCTTGCGCCTGGTTCTTTGCTGGCTATGTTTGCGTCCCTCTGGATGGCCTCAAACCTGTCATGTTTGTGCGCTGCCTGCAGGGCATGTGTGTGGGCATTGCATTCCAGTCGCTCAAACATGAGGACGCAGAGAACATCGGATACATCATCCCCACACCTGTGAGCGAGGGCACTGTGTGTTGAAGGGTGCCTTGGAGGGGGACTAGGGGCAGTTAGGGACTGGGGAGCAGTTGCATACGCGGTGGGCACTGCAGGTTTGTTGGGAGTGGTGCTGATTGGGTGCTTAACGCACGCCAAGGGGAACCGTGTCAGCCAGGGGTCAGGCCTTGCAGCGACCTGTTTACAAGACGTGGCCGTGAGTCACCGCCGCAGGGCCTGCCTCAACAACCTGCTCCGACCTGCTTTTTGACTGTTGCTGCGATGCACTGCGTGCACGGCGGCGCAGGTGGTGATGCACTTCATCAACGACTATGAGAAACACGGCAAATACACGGGCTTCCCTTGCCTGGGTGTTGAGTGGCAGGTGCGCACAGGGGGTGTGCGGGGCACAGGAGTTGATGCACAAAGACATGTTGAATTATTGATTGCAGCATATCAGGTCAGCTGGAATAAGACTTGCCAGACAAGTGCTAGGAGGCGTTTGCGGGCGGCATCTGGAAGTGGCAGTGCACTTTATACCCTGAGCTTGGCACCAGTGCGCGTCATGATGAGGCGGCCAGCAGTCACCGCTGGAGGCCTCTGCTCACTAGCCCTTGCGCCCCGCACTTTTACCCCGGCTTCAGCATGCTGTGCTTGTTTAGTTTGGCTGTTTGAATCAAGCAGCAAACCTGCTGCCTGTGCTAGATACAGGCGCACCTGCATTTGCTGCTGCGCTCAGAAGATAACAAAGCTGTTCTCGACCTTCCCATCTTTGACGCCCTGCAGAAGCTGGAGAACCCTGACCTGCGTGGTGCGCTGGACATGCGGCCTGAGCAGAAAGGCGTCATGGTGCGGCGCGTTGAGCCCACAGCAGCTGCCTCGCAAGTGCTGTCGGAGGGGGATGTGCTGACAAGTTTTGACGGGGTGCCGATCGCCAACGATGGGACGGTGCCGTTCAGGAGGTAAGGCGTGGGCAGCAGTGGGGAGCGCAAAGTTGCCACTTGTATTGACGATGGGCAGCGGAGGTTGTTAGCTGGAAGCTGCGCGTGGGTCATGGACTGTGCTCTCTGGTCAGGTCGACAGCATAGCCTTGGTTGGGTGCTGTGCACGGCTAAGCAGTCATTGCAGAAACGCCGGTTTGCCTTGAGCAGCTGGTACTGCACGGTCTGCGGCTTGGCCTGGGCGCTGCGCCTACCAGCCAGCCTACTTGGCTCTCTGCCTGACCTCTCATATTCTTTGATCCTGCACCCTGCACACTTGCACTGCCCCTGTGCAGTGGCGAGCGCATCAGCTTCTCCTACCTCATCAGCCAGAAATATGTGGACGAGGAGGCGACGCTGGTGCTGCTGAAGAAGGGCAAGGAGCATGAGGTCAGGATAAGGCTGTCAGCACCAGTCAAGCTTGTGCCCTATCACACCAAGGGCCAGCCACCCTCGTACTTCATCATCGCAGGCCTGGTGTTCACTCAGGTGTGGGGGGGCCATGTCACATGGCCCACGTGGGGAGTGCAGCTTGCACAGTTGGGACAGTCTGTGTAAGATTCACAAGTTTCTTGCTCACAGTGCACGAGTGTGCACATGGCTTGGCAGCAGCGGCCTTCCAACATGGCCCTACCCCATCTGCTGCAACAGCGCTCTGACACTGACATTGGCCATGCCCTCCCAGGTCACAGTGCCGTACCTGCGCTCTGAATATGGCAAGGAGTATGACTTTGACGCTCCGGTGCGGCTGCTGGAGAAGATGATGCATGGCATGGCTGACAGCGCAGACCAGCAGGTGGTGGTGCTGGGTCAGGTGCTGGCGGCTGAGGTCAACATCGGCTATGAGGACGTCAGCAACACACAGGTGGAGCGGGGATTGGGATGATCAATAGCCTACCACACAAGACTCTGATGGCAATCATCGCATGAGGGTGGTGCTGAGCTTGGCGTGCTGCTGTGCTTGTCTTCGATCGGCTCTCACAGGTGCTAATGCTGAACGGGCAGCGCATCAACAACCTGAAGGACCTTGTCGCCAAGGTGGACAGCTGCAAAATGCCCTACCTGGACTTTGACCTTGATTACCACCAGAAGCTGGTGCTCAACACACAAGCGGCCAAGAAGGCGACAGAGGTGAGCATGGGATTGTTCTTGGAAGGTTCCTTGCTCTCGGAACGGACAGCGAAGCCATCAGCGGCAGGGACATGTATAACAACTGCTACCACAGGCAGATTGCTGGAAGCAGCCACGCTGAGCAGAAAGAGCACAAGGGCTGCTGATCTTATCTGCGTTTTGCTGCAGGAGATCCTGGCGATGCACTGCATCTCTCAGGACCGCAGCGCTGACCTGCTGCCCAGTGGAGATGGTGCTGCAGGGCCAAGCAGCCCTGCGCATAGTCCGGAGAATGGAAAGCCTTTAGATAGGGGCGACCAGGATGACAGTCGCAAGCAGAGTGGTAGGAGTGTGAAGCCGCCCGGCAGGCTCAACCTGTAACGAGCTGGCTTGGAGATATGTGACATACAGGTCCTGCAGTCGTGGATTGTTTTGCTTTGACCAGTCGGACCCCTGACCTGTCGGATTATTCATGTTACTGACCAAGTCTCTCATGTTGTACTTGTAATACAACAAACTTTGCAAGGTGCGCCCATTCTTAGTATCGGCTCTAACCTGTTTGTTGGAGATGCCGCCAATCTTCTCTTGCGCACAAAGCGACACTTGGGTTGCAGACATGCAGCAGAGCAAGCTGAATACCAATTTGACATTGCCAAAACACCTCGCTTACTGCCATTGTGGCAGTGATGCTGCCTCTCTGTGGCAGGCTGGCATGCAAAAGGCAAGATGTCAACTGTCCTGCTGAGCAGCCATGTCTCCGTCGTGTACCAATGGTCATCAAGCCTGATGTCAGAGGCACTTCTGTCCTTGTTGAATGATGCCCTGCCATGCAGCATGCTGCCTGAAGAACACTCCCCGATGCACCGGCCTGTTTGTCAGGTCCTGCTCACAGCCAAAACTGCGGGCAGTGGTTCCAGTTGAAGCGGTGCAAGGTGTCTTACAGCGCCTATGCCACAGGCACAGCACACATCCGAGCTGATACAAGGACCTTGGTGGGCTGAATGGCAGCCACAGGTGCATGAGGGACTCAGACGAGAGAGCACGCATGCAGAGGGGGTGGACATGCATGCAGGGGAAGGGGAAACCCAGGCAGACAAAAGTGCTGCTCTTCCTCAAAGGACAGTACACAAGGCAAGACAGGGCACAAAAGGACAAGGCAATGTACACACAGGGGAATAGGCAAATCAAGGGCTGGCGCAAACACTGGAAGTGAGCGTGGCCGCTGTGCATTATGTGCATCACGACAACGTGTCGCAAGAGGTATGGCCTGCACAATGTGTGCGGCACAAGAGGTTATGTCCAGGATGCAATCGCAAGTTGAGTGTGTGACATGGGCATCATGGCTCCATTCGCACACTCATCACAGGAAGAAGGTATCGAGCAGCAGTGCTTAGGCTTATGCAGCCCCAGTCAGCACTGAACAGGCTGGTTTGCTTGAGTCCTTCCTTCAGGACCCTGGTTCTCAGGTGCACCGCCCTGCCCTTACGCCAGGCGGGGTATCAAGAGTGCTGCCATGCCCTTGTACAGGCTGTGAACGTTCTTCTGGCGGAAAATGGTGTCAGCCTTCATCTCCAGCGCAGGGTCATGGATCATGTCCAGAGACCCTGGCCTGGTCTGCTGACACTGCAGGCGCAGGCTCATCAGCAGCAGCTGACGGTCCAGGGAGCGCAGGCGCACCAGCTGCTGCACCACGACATGCTGGGAGGCGGCAGCGCTGCAGGGCCGCTGACAGCTGTGCAATATCACTGATGCCAGGTGCCAGCTCCAGCAGGGGCAGGGCAGGGACGGTACTGAGCTGGCGGCTGGCGCTGGCCTGCTGCGCACACAACAGGCATGGGAACAGGGGCTCAGGCAACACTCTGTGGAGCACACAGCCAATGGTGAGGCAAAGATGCACGTAGGCCGCTGTGTGCTTGGCTCAGTGACTGCAGCGTACCTGCAGGTGGCCTGCGATGTGGTCGTATGTGCGCTGCAAACTCGCCAATGTCTGGGTCTCCTCATCTGCTGTGTCAACGGCGCAGATTGAGGAGGCGCTGCCACACTTGGCCTGCTGCAGCTGGTGTTGGCAGGTGGCAAGCTCCAAACAGCCCTCGTCCACCAGACCGCTCAACATGATGGTGTGGTGATCATTGACGGTGGCCTCCATGCACAGGCGCTGGTACTCCGAGTGCACCTGCAGCCGCTCAGCCTGCAGGGTGCGGGCGACTGCGGTCCTGTTGCAGCTGTTGCATGCGCTGGGCTACCAGAGAGGCCTGGTGGTGCATGTAACTCACAGGAGCACAGCTTGAGTACATTGCGTTGGTGCAGACATTCGTGCTTGCAAGGGCTGTCTGCCTGGTGCTGTGCACAAATATGTGAGTTTGCAAACCAGCCAGGCATGGACAGCCCTTCGACACAACGCGACACCCTGCCCGTCCTCAGCTTGCGCACACACAGGCGGAAAGCGGACGTCTGAAGTGCGAGCACCATGGTATCCAGTTTCAGGGGTGCGTGCTGCGGCTCAAAGGACGCAAAGGCCGAGCTCCAGGCATGCACCGGCTGCATGCCGCGCGCCACCGGCTTGCTGCTGGCAGCGAGGCCGTAGGGCGTCATGCTGGCGTCGCTGTCGCTGTGGCACGCGGTGCTGGTGTCACGGCGGAGGCGCAAGGAGGGCCGAGATGGTCAGGGGCAATGGATTCGTGATCTCGGCCCATGCGCACTCGCGGGGACGCAGGAGGCCCTGGTGAAGGGCCGCCAAGCAGCAGGGCAAGCAGTGGAGCGGAGGCCCATCGAACCCTGGTGTGACAGCATTTCCAGTGAGTTGAATCAGGCTGCAGGTGACGCTGGGAATGGAAGACGAAGAAGAGAGGAAGCACGGGACAGGAGGAACAGCTGTTGAGGTGCAGTTGCGGTGCTGGTGAGAAGCGAAGGCGTGGAGTGTGGCGACGTGAGCTGTGGGCCCCTGGGGCTTGAGAGCTCAGGTGGCTAAGAGTCTGCAACATTGCAGACTTCCTTCTATCATTGTTGGTGGTGGTTATCTATCGGCTGCGGGGGCTGAGAAGACAGCACTTGTGCTTTGGTGCCTGTGTCCATTGTGCTGACCCCATGCAGCGCACCACGCTGTGTGCCCCAAGCGTTTCGCCTGCTTCCATGGTGGCAGTGATTCTGCCTCTCTGTGGCATGCTGGCATGTAACCATGCACATGTTGCACAACAGCCTGTCCTGCTGTACCTGCTGTGTGGCCAGGCTTCCCAGTGTACCATTCAAGCCTGATGTCAGAGGCACTTCTGTCCTTGTTGAATGATGCCCTGCCATGCAGCATGCTGCCTGAAGAACACTCTCCGCTGCACCGGCCTGTTTGTCAGGTCCTGCTCAAAGCCAAAACTGCTTATGCTTTTCGTTTCACGTGCTGCCATTGTGGCGGTGATCCTGCCTCTTTGTGGCATGCTGGCATGCAGAATGCATGCAGTTACCAGCCGATCTGAACTCTAGCCGCCCATTGGCCCACCAGTGGCCTACACATCCAAAGTTCAGTGGTCTTTCAGCGGCGTGCACATAGCTGCCTTGGTGACACAGTACTCAGAGGAGCAGGATCAAGTGCTTACTGTACCAGCCTTCCCAACATACATCTACAGTCTGGTCGCAGTGCCGTCACCTCCCCTGAAAGACAGTATACAAGCACCGCAAGATCGGAGACAGTGTTGGCATTGCCACATGCAGACACTCTTTCTTGTACTGCACACTAACTGCAAATCCTGATAATGCTGCTGACTGGAGATTGCGTGGAACTGTGTTAATCTGTGCCCTGCCGTCACCGACCAACTGACATCGAGAGAGAAGTCTAAGTTATTCTTCTTTAAGCAGGTGTGCTCTGCTGTGGCCCTGAACTGCCGGATTGTGATGTTGTTAACTACGTCTTTTGTGTGGTAATTGCAATCCAACAGGCGTGGCCAGCAAAGCCTGTTAAAATTATGGGCTGTATGGTTTGTTGGGGACCCTCTCCCATGCGCATCGCAGCATCTGGGCGGGTGCTGCATGTGGTTGATTTCTCAACACTGACAGCATCATCAGCCTCATGGAAAAGCCACATTTTACAGAGCTGCGCAAGACAAAGCTCTGGCTTCCTGGTCACGCCTGCAAAACCCTGCAGGAGACGCGCCCCCCACCTTAACCATCTACAACCACCTACCCTGCAAGCGGGCCTGCCCTAGGCACCGCCCCACCAACCTTGTCATCAAAATTGTCCCCAGCAATGACGCCGGGAGAATGCAGCTGAGTCCCGCTGCTGCTGTCTGCAACTGCTGTGCTAATTAAGCAAGTGCTCATTTACAGGACGGGGGTGCGCTCCTCAGCACCCAGGACGGTCAGCAGGTTGTAGCCGAAGGGGTCAGCCACGTGCTTGGACCAGTTGGCGTAGGGGCCCTCTCCGGTCACGTAGGACTGCACAGCGAAGCCCTGTGGATAGGAAGATAGGGCAGAGGTGCAACACACCGTGGTCAGTGCCACAGACCTGGCGTCACTCACCCAGCCTAGCCCAGCCGCTCTGCCCAGATATATGGGCTGTCACACGACTCATGTCATGAGTCGGCTTACCCCCGATTTCCGCGGCAGTTCATGACCAGCCACCAGCAGCACTCACCAGGACAGAGACCATGGCCAGGCGGCCGTTCTTAATCTCCTTGACCTTCAGCTCCTGCAGGACCTCGGGATCATCAGCCAGGCCCAGGGGGTCGAAGGGTCCACCCGGGTACAGGGGATCAACACCCTCGAAGATGTCGGCATCGAACTTGCCCACACCTGTGAACCAGGCAGTTGCAGCATTTTGGGGGATTCAGTTGCTTTGCGAGGTGAGAGGGCCCCACAGCATGCAGCATCATTGCTTCTGACTGCCCATCTCATGACATGGCTGTTGGTTCCTCCCCTGCCCCGAATACCTGGAGAGTAGCCCTGGGGGCCGGTGCCGTCAGCGCGGAACTTCTCAACGGCGCCCATCAGCACCACCTCGATCGCGACGACCAGGAACAGAGGCAGAGGGTTGTTCACAATGCCCCAAGGCACGGCGAAGTAGTTCAGGGTGCCGCCGTTGAGCATCTCAGCGCCGGTCTCGAACCAGGTGCCGCCAACAATGTTGGCACCGTTAGCCTGCAGGCCCTCAGGGATGATGATACCGGCAGCGGCAAGCATGGCCCAGCGGGCGTGCAGCAACTCGTTGGCGCGGTACTTGGCGACGGTCTCGTCATCCTTGCCCAGGCCCAGGGGGTCGTAGCCGTAGCTGCGCAGGCAGGTGAAGGGGAGCGATTAGGCGAGCTGCCTGGCTTGTGCAACAGCACCCCTCCCATGCAAGGGTTCGCCCTGCTCTATAAGCGCTGCTCTTCTGCCTTGCAGCGCAGTACTCCCATTTTTGCTGATTGTCGGTGCTGCTGCTGTCGGTCCGCTGTTGCTGCGCTGCTGGCTACGTGGGCCCCCAAGCACTCACTCGCCAGGCAGCTCGCCGTTCAGGTAGGCGGGCAGGTCATCCCTGTCCAGCAGACCGCCGGGCAGGAACAGAGCACGGTCAGGGCCTGCGCAGGGATGATCGAGGGGATGGTGAATCGTCAGACCATCTGCGTGGACAGTCGCACTGCTTGCATGCACAGCGTGCACACAGATCTGGATCCCATGCGCCAGCATGCGCACTCACCGTACCACTTGTCCAGGTCCTGGGCACCGCCAGCACCGCCAGTCCAGCCCTTGGTAGGCTTGGCGGACTTGGAGGGAGCAGAGCTGCCCTTCTTGGCGGCGCAGGCCACGGAGGCGCGCTTGTTCAGCAGGACCTACGCGCGAGCCGCATCGCGGTGGAGATGGCGCAGAGTCAGGGCACCCTGCATCTCTCCTAAGGTCCGTTTGAACACTGCCGCTGCCGCGCTGAGAGCTGGTCCCGGCTAGCAGCCACATACGATCCACGGGAGGGACGGTTACCTGCATCGTGATGGCGTCTGAAGTGAGTGCGGTGTGCAACGGGAGCCTGGGCCTTATGAGGGGCCAAGTGTGGGACGCCAAGTGGCAGATCGCCCTGTCCCCTGGTGTGGGGCCCACGACTTTGGGACCCTGCGCGTGCGTTAGCGACGTCGTCAATAGGACAAAGCATCCTGCACCGAGTACCGCGCCGTTCAGGGCTTTGTCCTGCGCTGCTGTTGAAAGTTAGCATGCACCCAGCTGTCATGGGTGGCAGACAGGTCCACGCGGATGAAGCCTGCAGTTGCAGAGGGCCCCTGGATGCTGGTGAGGCGCGTTTGCATTTGTGCATGCAGCCTGCATGCCCGGTGCATGCATGCGTGAGTGCAAGTGCACATGGTGAGTGCACATGGTTTCCTGGCGCTGAGTCAGCCTCACCGCTGCAGCAGCACAATGCTGCCGTCTGTAACCTGCGTAGTGGCATGACAGGACATGGTCAGGTCCCGCAGAGGCAGTCGTGACTGTTCGGCAGAGGGGCAGCGTGGCTCACGCAACTCAGTCTGCGAGTTGAATGGCTAGGCTGAGCGTCAGCAGAGCGATGCAGATAATGGCTAGAGCATGAGGTGCGGACTGTGTGTCACGTGCTGTGTTGACAGGCAGATCGCAGTGGATGCAATGAGGTGACGCTCATCACCATTCATGACATGCCACGAGGCTGACTCTGACAGCCCTAGCTCAATCTCCCGCTTGGTGGCCTTCCTGCATGCATTCCTGTCAATGGCTGCATGGAGCAGTGTCAACTTTTCGGCAAGGCACGCACATGATGTTTTGAGCGCAAACTCCTGCCACGGCCCGACAGAAAGGCGAATCTCGCCCCTGCAGAACAACAGCTGGATTTATGTTAAGTCTGAAATAGCAGCCAATTAGCTGGTTTAGGCATGGCGCCTGAAGCAAGGGTATTACTTCTTTCAACGGCTAATTCGACAGTGTGGGGAACCTTCGTAACCCAACTGAACAGGCAGCGTAGAGCTCCCGAAGAAAGCGTTGCAGCGCAGCACGAAAGTCTTGCACCCCGCCTGGTTCCTGCGTTATGGTTGTGGGATCAAAGTGAGCGAGTGCACAACTGGCAGTGCACCTCTGCAGGATCACCAGGCCACCAACTCCACTTCTGTGTGCTGCCATGCAGATGCCCTCGCGTATCAGGCTTAACATGGCTCAAGGGTGAGCCTGTGCAGGTGCCTTCAGAGGATGCAGTGCTGGTGCTGGAATTCTGGGCAACCTGGTGCCCTCCGTGCAAGGCAACCATTCCTGTGAGCTAGGCGGCATGCAGCACCGCTTGCGCTCGCCTGTTGTGACATGGAGCTAAGCTACTGCTGCGTGAACTGCATGCATGCATGTGCAGCACCTCACCGCACTGCAGAAGAAGTATGCAGGGGCAGTGAAAATCATTGGCATCTCCACGGATGAAGACGCGTCAGTGAGTGTCACTCAGATACTGTGATTGGAAAACACGGCTTATGCACTGAATGATTTGATGTTGAATTGGGAACGTTGGCGAGCTGCAAGAACCACCGATTGGCAGTGCCCCTTGCATTGCAGAAAGCACGTAACTTTGTGGAAAGTATGGGCAGCAACATGGACTACACCGTGGCTCTCGACACTGCAAAGCAAGCATACCGTAAGTGCGCAACCACTGCCTGGAGGGCTTTGGATGACTACTAGCATGTGGCGCACTGCGTGGCTGTGCCGCAGTGCAGCACAGCTCCTGTGCTGACTGGCTGCACTGCCTCGTGGACAGAGCTCATGCACACCGCTGGCGCTCATGGCATACCACATGCGTTTGTGGTCGACAAATCTGGGAGCATAACCTACTCAGGGCACCCAGCAGCACCTGATTTCGAGGCAGCACTGCAGCGGGCGGTGGCATCGACACCAGCAACAGTTGAGAAGCAGGCCCTACCATTGATCAACGAATCATACGAAGAGTTGATGGCGCGGAGTGCCAAGGTGCGCGGCAGTTTGGCATGGTCTTGCACCAGTCTCCCTGTTTAGCGTCTTTCGCCACAAGAATGGCCCTGATACCTATCCAACATACTGAGCACGCCGCTGTGGAATATCGTTGACTTCACAATCCACTGACATGGCTGCATCCGCAGGAACTGAAGGTGATGTTAATCGACCGGGGTATCAGCACCAAGGACTGCTTGGAAAAGGGTGACTTCGCACGCAAGATTGTAGAGACTTGTGCCAGTGTCACATACTACAAGTAGTGGCTTGCTGGGCAGTGTAGCTAGTCGGAGTGTGTTGGGCATGCTGCCACTGTAAGCGATTTTGGCAAGTGTGCCTGCTGACATCGAAAGCACTGACAGCCTGTTCATCTGCCATCAGGAGCTATAAAATGCTTGCACAGTCCTCAAGTGCTGCAGCAAGGTGACTGTCTGGCTCGCAAACAAGCGTCAGCGCAGCAGATGCATCATGCATGTCCAACATAATGGGTAGCTAGCTGTCCTCGTCACAGGTCCTCCACACACATACCAGTATTACCTGCTCTGCTCGCCTGCATGCTCCGTCGCGACTTCAAGTGTTTCAGTCTGCTTCTGTCAATGGGTTGTCCGGCAGCGTCGTTTACAGAGCATGAATACAAACGAGAAATCAGCAAGAATGCCATACATTTGACAGCTGACCATTGTGCACCAACAGGAGCATGCGCCTGTTGCGGCGCAGCATTTACATGCCCGTGATGACAGCCACAAGTGGTGCTGTTGCCACTGTTGCTCCCAGGTCGCAGATTGCACTTCCAAGCGCTGTACCCAGGCCTGGCTTGAGCAGTGAGAAGAGGCCGACACCCACAGCTGTCGTGCCAAATCGTATGCTGCACCCTACAAACTGCAAGAAGCACGATGCATTCAAGAGTCAGTTTAAGTGCTTTGAGATGGCATGCATTCTTTGGCGAAAATGGGCAAGCACATTGCAAGACCACAGCCACAGCATGCTCACCTGAGCGGCTGTGCCACGAGCAATGGTCAGTGCTTTCTGTGCATGTGTCTTGTCTGCCCGCTTGCGAGTGGAGTAAATCAGCTGGATGGTGGCAACTGTGCACTCGGCAGCATAGAATAACGCCGCACCATGCAGCACAGCAAATGTGTACTTGGTGTAGCGCACCAGTGCAGGGTCCAGCCTGGAGGCAAAGGATGCAAGAGTTGCAACAGGATAGAACCGTCTTCATGTCACTGATGGTTGCTGCGAGCAGCTGTGCTGGCAGCACTATCAGTGCACCACTATCCCACACCTGTACTTGAATGCCAGCACATCACGAATCCAGTTCTTGTAGTCGCGCAGGAAAGGTTCTGCGCGGACGACACCAAGCCGCCGAACCGCTGCAATCTCATACACCTTGCGTACCAGCGTCACCGACACCTCCCTGACAGAGTTTTCCAAGGCCTTGGTGAAACCTGGCTTGAAGTCGGGGATGGGCGGTGGGTCTGGCACTTGCTGGCCCTGCATCTCAAACACACATTCCACGCGATTGTGAAATACATCAAGTCGTGCCTGGTGCACACGCATGATATTCTGAGGCTATGTACCTGCTCTTCAGCCTCTGCCTTGCGTTCCTCGTAATCAAGCAGCATCATCATGTAGTGGTTGAACTTTAGCAGGCTTTGAATCAGCGTGCTATGCAGCAGCAGCGCAAGCCACGGGCATGAGCTCAAGTGAACTGCAAGCTCGGCACGGTGGCACTTCCAGCGCAATGATTGCACTTACTGCTTTGCAAAGGTCAGCAACACACGCCGTGGGTGGAAGACAGACAGAAGGGATTTGGCTTCTGCCCACCAATCCTGCATCATGCGAAAGCAGGGGTTGTTGCTGCTCCCCATTGATTGCGCCACGCATACCGACAGCCCCGCTATGCACGCACTTCCGCACCGTCATTGCTTGCTTGCTTTCTGCCACTGACGCCGCGACCACTGCTCTTCGGCTAAGCACTGCTGTCGCCGCTGAGCAGGAAGGAAGAAGGGCATCTGCATGCACTGTCCAGCCGCTCGGCCGCACATGCACGGCGATGAAAGGCAGAGATACAGCTGCAGCCGCAGCGGATGCCGCTATGAAGGCAGTGCTCGTCGAGCCGCTTCCTAGTTCTGCAGCCAAAGCAAAGCCCAGGTTGCCGGTCGGCAGGGATGCCAGCCTTGGAAGCGCCATGCTGCGCACCACCCTGGCCTGGCGTTGTCGCTCAATGAACGAGCGTGCCGCAACCTGCTAACAAAAGTGGGAGGTGTGGGGTTTGAAGTGCAGCAGCTGTAAATGAGGCTGACCAACATTTCATTGCGCTTGGTGCCATGCTGCAGCCACGTGCATGTGCAACGCTGGCGTTTGTTCTGGTCCTGTTGGCGCGCCTGACGACAGGACAGCAGCAAAGCAATCTGACCATCACCTATGTGAAGGGTGCTTCACAGTGTACCACCAGCCAGTACTTTGACACGTCCAGTCTCTCATGCACATCCTGTCCTGCGGCAAGTGTGGCCAGGGTGGCGGGTACTCGTGCAACATGCTGCATGCGCCATGAAAGCATGCACAAGCGCAACCCAACCGTTCACTGAACGCATGATGCCTGTTGCACCTTCCCTTTCTGTCGTGAAACGCAGTCATATGTGCCCACCAACGACCACCTAGCATGCCAGCAGTGTGACTCATCTTCTGGCTTCTTGTATGACACTGTCAACGGCTATGGCACTTCCATGACCTGGGTGGGCTCGTCCACAATTGCGAGCGGAAGCAACCCACCAACGCTGCAGTGCGCTTGCCCTGCCAGCAGCTTGGCAGTCATCTCAGCAACAGTGCTCAACGCTGGAGCTTATCAGCAGCGCTGCATCACCTGCCCATCTGGTTACAGGGTATGTTTGAGCGCAGCACACACGTGGCACAGCCAGCAACAGTCACCAGGCAGAACTGGCATTCAATTACTCACCTGCACATACAATGCCTTTGCAGGCTGGACAAACAAGCAGCGGCGCACCTGCTTGCTTGCCACCAACGACGGCCAGCACCATCCTGTCCCCGCGTGACCAGTACCTCAACGTATCAGCGGCCCTGAGTTATGGCGTTAACTACAACTTTGCAACAACGGTGTGACCAGTGGTCTGAAACAGCAGCAAGCTACCTGCACCGCGGACAGCGTGGCAATAGATAATAGATTATGCAGCCATGCCCAGCCAGCTACCCCTCAGCGGAAGAGCGGCAGAAGGTTGTCTGGGCCATTGCATCTGTTGATTCTGCCTAATCGGCTTGAGCTTATCACTGACGCTCGTGCCTTGTGCGTGCCGGACATGCAGGCGACATTCCCCTTGGGATCGCTGGGCACACCCCCGCCGGTTGCTGGCTCCTACCCACTCAGCATATACTTGGGACCTGGCGCCTACAACTGCTACTGGGGGACAAACAACCGCGATGCTTGCAACGCGGTGGCCAACATGTGTGCGCTGCAGTTGTACGACCAGTGAGTGCCCCAAGCCTGGAAGTCCTGGCACACTGTTTACGATGTGCGCTTTTCATTGTTGGAGCGAGTGCCGCAGTTGCATCTGTTTCAGCCCCTGCATAAGCATTCAATGACATCAAGGAGCCACAAGAACAACAGCAACCAGATGTTGGGCAGCACAAGTGGGCAGGTCATTGCTGAATGTACTGCTGTTGCGCTCCTCCCTGCAGGTCACGGGCAGCCTGTCAGCTGTACAACAGCCTGGTGAGTCGCCTGGCCAGCGGCACCACCAACACCACCAATCCCTACCGCCCTCCTACAGGGCCGCTGCCATGGCTCTACTACCAAGGCAACACCTACAACTTTGCCACAGACGTCAACCTGAAGTGAGTGAAGAAAACACACATCTCGAGGGCCATTTGCTCTGTTGAAGGATGTTGGTCTGCAGGAAGTGCATGCTCCGCTTACACAGTTTATTAAGTGCCCATGATGCACATGAGCACTGTGTCTTGCTAGGGTTGCCTGTTTGACAACGACCTTTTGGTGTTGCTTGCCACAGCCATGCAACTGGCAGTCCTTGACACTTGACAGTGCTGCCACTGTTTGCTGCCCTGCCCCTTTTGTTGCAACCAACAGTTTGCTGATGCATGGCGGGGCTATCAACCCCTCCGCAGCCCCAGGGGATGCACAAGCAGTGTCTGTGATGACCCTGGTCCTATCGACTTATGCTATGAACGGCACCTGGCTAGGCTATCGCAACTGGACAAAGCAGTTCCAAATCTGCGGTGTCACCAAGAGGGAGGCAGGCAACTGGAACAAGTGAGGTGGCGCAAGGGCGGTGTGTCAGCTTTGCACTATCCTTGCGCTGCACATCAGTGGTGCACGGGGCTCGTATAGCATGCCAGCCAAGTGACAGTGCTGTGACGCTCTCAGACGTCAAGTCATAGAACAGGCTCAACCAGGGGTTTGGGTGGCCAACCTGCCTCCGCACTGCCTCTGTCGCTGCTGCTGCGGCCGCGTAGCTTTGGCTGGGACTACCGCAACACATGCCAGATCAACCTCAATGATGTCCTCATGGAGCTGTCACCGGGCACTGCCGAGACAGTGCTGTACGACCCCTACCTTCAGAATGGCGCCAACAGCCTGTACCCCATCCCTGTCAAGATCACAAACTACGTCCCTTCTGCACAAGTCAACGATGGCAATGCAGGTGCGCGTGAACAGCGGTTCTGAGTCACAGACGCGTAGCGAGTCGCCCATGTCTGTTGACCGGGGCGTGAACATTGCAGGTGCACTAGTCTCGCCCAGCAGCCAGCTCGCTCCTGATGCCCCTGCAGGGGCGGTGCGGCGCTTCTTCTATGTTGATGGTGCCATGGGCCGGCCGTTGTCAGGTGACACTACGGGTCCGCTGCAGGTGAGGCAACCAGTAGCGGGGAGCATGGCCCTTAAATTGCCACTGCAGTGTTGTGTGAACAATACGTCTCCCCTGATGTTCTTGCTGCCGATGCCGTTTTCGCAACAGGTGGTGCAGTACCCAGTCAACATGCAGCTTGTATTTGTTATTCAGACGGAGCCGAGGAACCAAATCTACCCACCACAGCTCCTCATCACGTAAGGAATCCCTTGTCCCAGTACATGGATGCCATGATATGATTGCGCACAGACCACGCACTGCCTTCAAAGTCGTGAGTGAGGCAAACACCCTGCACAGCCTGTGAAGCTTATCATGCATGCTGTGTGCCTGTATGTCAATGCTGCTCAGGTACGCTGCACGCTCAGTGAGCGTGCAGCCAGAGGCAACTGACTTGGCCACATTTCAGGTGTACTATGTCAACAACGGTGCTCTCAACTCCAAGTTCTGGTCAGCTTGGCAGGTGCGCGTGGGTCAATGCTGGCTTGTTGCTGCTCCATGCATGGCATGGCTATACTGGCAGTGGTTGCCGCCCCGATGGGAAACCAGCTTCCTCAATCAGGGGCATAAGGGCTGGAGACTCCATCATGTCTAAGCCTCCAGTCTGAAGCTCTGCACATGCTTCTTGCCCTGCAGATCACCCTGATCGTGGTGATGTGTGTTCTCGCGTTCCCGTTGTTTGTCTGGAAAGCGTTTGCCCTGTCGAGACGGCGGCGTGGCAACGAGAATGCTGATCAGGTGCAGCACTGCCAGACCTGCCACCCGCCGGTTGCTTGCTGTTGCATGCCTGCAGTGCCAGATGTGTTGTGTGTATTCCAGATGCCGGCATGCGTTTTACTTGGCCCTGTGCATGCCTCCGCACTGGCTGTACCTGTCTGCATGTCTCAGGATTTCCTGCTGAACCTCGTCATTGCGCTATGCGACATCGGCTCTGCGGGACTGGTGGTGGTGCTTTTCGTGGTGTCAGTCTACTACCTCATCCTCTACAAGCTGCAAAATGTGAGCTCATGATCAAGGAGGCCCTAGTAATCTCACGGTGAAGCACGCAGGCAGGAAATGGTAATGACAACCCTGATGCTGTTCTGATGATACGAATCAACATCCACTACAGCTGCTGATTAACGCTCCTCTGCCACTGCAATCGCAATCCTGTGCTGTCCCTCACGAGCAGTCGGTGTACTACATGATGATACCTGATGGTGACCTTCACAACTTTGTCATCACCGTGTACCTTGCCATCGTCGGCCAGACAGTGGGCGTGCTGAACACCATTTGGGAGCAGACCAAGGTTGATGTGTTCTTCCTGGACTGGGAGAAAGGGCGCAAGGTGTTGTCCAAGGAAGGTGAGCAACCAGCGCAAATCAGTGGGCGCCGGCTCGCTGCTTCACCGCCCTTCGGTTTTGCACCCTAAAGTACTGCTTGGATTCAAGTTGAGCCTCATGTCCACCTTGTATGCCATCATCTTGTACGTCCGTCACCCCCCCCCGCTTTGGCCCCTCAGGAACGAAAGAGGAGCCTGCGCCTGTGAACTGCTGGCGCATGCTGCTGCTGGCCAACGAGTACAGCGAGCTGCAGACTGCGCGCTGGTCCTCCTGCGCATTCACGCTGCTCATGCTGGTAAGCCATTCAGGTTGCATGGGTTGTGCGCTCACCAGTGCTAGCTAGCAACGCCTTCGCAAATATCATGAGGCGGACACTCAAGCTGTAGCTGCATAGCGCTCCCACGGCTGCGCTGCTGTGCTGTGCCACCTGCGTTGTGTCAGTCTTGGCTCCTTCCTGCTTGCTTGTCACAGAACCTCATTCTGGTGGGCCAAAGCGTCATTGCATCTGGTGACATCACTCCCTTTGGCGGCATGTTTGTGATGTTCCCCAACAACGTGTCCTCCATCATCATGCGCTGGGGAACCATAGCCTCCTTCTTTGCTGTGCTGTACCTGGGACAGGTAAGGACAGGCAAAACAGCTTACATGAGTTTGTAGCCCTGCCCTAGCCCCTGCAGTCGATTAAGTTCGTGTGCAAGTGCAGTCTTAGGTGAAGGCTGCAGGAAGCACTGTGTTCTGATGTGTGTCCCGACTTGCCCCTCCTCATCCATCTGGCTGACCTTGCCACTGCAGGCGCTGCTTGTTCGCTTTGCATGGTATCGCTGGGTGTCCAATCCCATCAGCAACTTCATCGACTTGGCCTTCCTGTGCAACATCAGCATCATTCTGTTCGACGAACAGCACTCTGGCTACTACGTCCATGGCCGCAACCAGGCGCAACACTCCGACACAGACCTCAAGTGCGTGGGGTTTCGCCGCAAGTGGTGCCCTGTTGTCATGCAAGTGTTTAATACAGCAGGCACTGTTATGCAAGCGCGGTACGCTCACACGTACAACTATGAAGCCTGACAATGGCTGAACGCCCTGTTCTCTGCCATTGCTGCCCCTACCCCTGCCCATGGCGTGGGCAGGGAGCTGAACCAGGCGCTTCTTCGAGAGGAGGAGGGTCTGGTGGGTGAGCGTGGCCTTGTGGTCAACAATCAGGGCCGCAACGCTGAGTGGCTCAACCAGAACCAGGTGTTCACCATGTTTGTCACCGCCGACATCCGCAAGACCTATGAGTCAAAAATGCTGCGTCAGGTGGCTCAGGTGAGGGGATGCCAGGGGCTGGTCTCTGCGTATCTGTTGGCATATTGCCAAGGTGTTTTTTCCCACTCTTCATCTTTTTGCAGCCGCTCACAATGTCGTTTTCCTGCCTAGGCGGCTGAGAATGCACGGATGCGCAAGGGCTACACATCAACGTTGCTGAGTGGGCCTGGAAACATATCAAGGAACAACCTTAGCGTGCAGCAAGACATTGCCGCAACCTTCAAGCGCATGCTGGATGATGTCGAGCGCAACAGCGCCACAAGGGTGTGTCCACAGCAAAGCATCGCACTTGCTTGCATGAAGCTGGTGTTGTGAGTCATGCACCATCCAGGCTGCAGTTCATTCAGCAGTTGGTTCGGCTCATAACATTGCCCATGCTTACGTTCCACATTTCATGCTCATGCTGGCGGTTGCGCAGGTTGTCGACCCCACGTACTTCCAGATGGCTTTTCAGACGCCCCCACTGGCTGCCGCTGACGGGACAGTGTTTGTGCACGACTACTTCAACCACTTCACCTCCACCTTGTTCCTGGGTCAGGACCTGCGGCTGTTCGTGTACGAGGCCATGTTTTTCCTGACAATTGACTGCTTGGCAATTCAGAACGTGGGTGTACCGGGATGGTTGAGAGTCGCCCTTGAAGTTTGCTCTTTGCTGTTTTGTGAACATGCTTCTACCCGCTTCTACCTGCTTGCGTAGGTTACGGTGTCTGCACTCATCACGTATTCCGTGCACCTGGTCTTTGCGTGGGTGAGGCAAAGACTAGGGGAAAACAACCTGTCCACCAAGACCTTGGTAGACCAGCACTTCCTCATATAGTGACGATGCACGTGAGGGTACCCTCGCAACGTGCGCACAGATTACGATCTAGTTGCTGAGCGCCGATGCAAGTATGCGTTGCTCATGCATCAATGTCGATTGACACAACGACAGCTAACTCCTTGATGTTCACTGATGTGAGCATCGTGTACAATCGTGAACATGAATTTGTGCGTCACACAGATGTAGCAAGAGAAGCAGGGGGTTATCATAATACAATTGCGCATCCATTGTTTGGGCACACCAAGGATTCTGGAGGTGGCTGCAGCTGGGTGTTGCAGCATGGTGCGCAGGGGCGGTTTTTTCGTGCGAACCGCTCCCCTCCTTGACTTGCGCCTACGGGGCGATGTTCTTCTTTATTCTTATTGCAGCATGGCTGGCTCCGGCAGGTTGTTGCCCTGAGTTATTGAAGCTGTGGCAGATGGCAACTGCGGCCTCTAACGAATGTTGGTTGGCCATATAGTCTGAAGGGCGCAAAGGATTCCTACCCAACAAGGCTAGCCTGCTCGCCTGCTTGGGAGGCGGTCGTCACTGCCGCGCAGCCGCCACCCTCCGTGTGACAGATTGGGCTGCGCGTCCGCTATTTATGTGGGGCCGGCGCCTGACCCCGCAGGTACCGCGCCTACCATAACACCTATGGCTGTAGTGCAGCAGCTGTGGCAGCTCATTCCGACTGGCAGGCAGGCTCACCCCCTACCTGAGGCCCTTCGCTGCCCCTGCTGATAGCCCAAAGGAAAAAAGGAATGATATACCCCGGCACGGGCATCCCTGGTCGCCTACAAGGACAAGCCTCTCTGGGCCAACACTCACGATGACCACAACGCAATCGTAGCGGCCCGCATCAGACCCTTGCGTATCGTTGAGCCAGGGCGGCAGCCAACACCCCCCCGCATGGGGTTGCAGAGCACATCCTTGACGTAGGATGCGCTGCAAAGGGCTCCCAACATCCCTAGACCCCAGGAGGCAGCTAGCGTCTCTCCAACACCCACTCGACAAGGGTTTCGACGAGCCTCCCCCCAAGCAGGCTGTAGCAGAAGCGAGAACAGCTAGGGCAGCTCAGGGCGAGGAAAAACGACCTCGCCCGAGGGCCCAGTCAGAGGCAAGTCAGACCCGAGCCAGCTAGCCAGAGGGCCAGAAGCGCACGCCGCAGAGGAATAGCGGAAACAAAGCGAAACAGGGCCTTTTCTGTTGAATGTATGTTACAACAGAGAGGCCGAATCCCCTTGAAACAGCACCGCAGCCATGCGGCACGCGGAGGAGTGCTGTAGCGGAAGAAGAGGATAAACGCTGGGACACAGAGGAACAAAGCTAAGAGAAGCAGAGGCTCAAGGAGCTAAAGGGGCCAAAGAGGCACTGAGGGACATGACCCACAGCCATGCGGCACGTGGTGAAACGTTGAAAGGTGGGAAAGAGTAGCACTGGAGACAGATTGGCTACAAAGGACTGCCTCCCGAAGGAGTCGAACCGGGGACTTCAGGAAAAGTACCTGAGAAGCAGTTTATTGTCATACTCAGGGCAGCCTGCTCCTCATGAAAGGCCCGATCCTCGCTGTCCCATGACCGCTGGTGCCGAGGCTGCAACACCACCAGTGGCGGTACACCGGTGGCGGCCCGCGCAGCAGCAACGCTTTGTCAGGGAGCGTCTGGGGCCTTTGATGCAGGGGCGGGTTGGCCCCTGGGTCCTGGCGGGCGACTTTAACTTCACGCCCGGCTGGGTGAAGGATAGGGCCTGGGTTGCTGGTGTGGGGCAGGGCGGGGACCGCCCTGAGTCGCACAAGAGGGATGAGGGCCCTGCCAAGGCTTTGGCTGCGCTGGCCGGCGAGGTGGGGGTGAGGG
>JAWZTI010000157.1:0-49456 GCA_039880955.1 Chlamydomonas urium | reverse complement strand
CCACACGCACCCAGCATGAGCGATGACAGCACCAGGATCAGGATGATCTTCATCTCCCCGATCACGGTGGTGGTGACCGCTGATGTGATCTTGATGACGTACGAGTGAACCAGGTTGTACACCAGCGCGTTCACACAACCCAGGAGCAGCAGGCCTGAGGGTGTGGAGGTGGGATGTCAGGTGCGAGGGTTGTGTGGGGCTCAGAACAGCTGAGCAGCAATCTGAAGGACCTAGGAGCATAGGTGCTGCACAACAGGTCACCCCATGGGACATTCGGCCAGGCTCCTGCAGCAACTCATATCTCCTAGACCTGCTGCCCGCAACCGCTCCCCTCTCCTCACCGACGTAGCTCATGGAGTGGCTGCTCTGGTACACGGCAAAGTCGTGCGCCTCGTTGTGCAAGTAGAAGGGTAGCAGCATGAAGCAGGTGAGGGGCGCTGTGTAGAACGTCAGGCGCAGCACGTCCACCTTCTCGGACATCAGCCTGCCGATGGAGCTCATCATCAGGCCGTTGCTGATGGTACCCAGCAGGCAGCAGCCGATGCCAAGGAGGGACGCTCGGGTGTCGGACCCCTCCCACATGGAGACGGCCACGCCGAGGAACACAACGCCGAGGGAGGCAAACTCGGTGCCTGTAGGGTTCTTCCCTTCGATGAAGATGGAGCCCAAGACTGCGAAGATGGGGATGGCAGCCCTGTGTGGGTCACGTGGGGCATGGGCATGCAGCGCAGCATAGCGGTGGGAGGTATGGAGACACATGCAGGAGGTGGCAGTGCATGAACATTGTCCTCCACGGACCTGGAAACCAGCTTTTCAAAAAAGTTGGGAACCATCGCTGGCTAGCTTGAGCGCATCCTTCATAAGTGGCAGTCATCGCAAGTGGGACTGCAGGCTGAGTTGAGCTGTCAGCGTATGAAGAGTGCAAGCACTCCTAAATTCCTGCATGGCATGCCTCAGTTGTGCTTACCTGATGACTTGATTGAGGGACAGAGGGATGGTGACCAGGCTGGCGTTGTTGAGCCCAACCTGATGTGGCAGGGCAGCAGCGTTGGCAGCAGCAATGCCCTCAGCAACGTCAGGCATGGACTGGGCCCTTGCAGCACCAGGTCAAGCATGCCACCTGCACTGGCTGCAGGCCAGCAACATGACCAGGTACCTCCCCTGCCAGCCAGTCTGACTTTCTTTTGCGTAGTGGCTCAAACAGATGAGCAGCTCACATTTATGGTGAACAGCGTAGCTATCGCCAGCAGCCCCATCCATTGCTTTCGCAGTGTTGCCGTGTGTAGCTCGCGGAAGGGCTCGAGCAGCATGATGGGGCCCAAGGCTGCAAAGCCGAACACCATGTGCATGATGCCCAGCAGCATGGGGAACCGGAATCCATACAACGACAGTGTCCACTGCATTGCACAGGGTGACAGGGATCTGCATTGATTAGAGGGCGTGCGATTGGTGTTGTGCATGTTCCAAGCAAGCCACGACATGCATGCAACAGAGGCCACTACCAGGTGGGTGATGCATGGCACGATGGCTGGTTAAAACATCAGCAGCTGCAGATGAGCACTGACAGCTAGCCAGGTGAGCCATGCAAACTGGGTGCACCTTGTTGAGCATGTTCAGGGAGATGTTGGAGCCGATGTACACCGCAATGACGAGGCCCTTGAAGGGTGCTGAGCGTTCCAGCTGCGTCCATGGCGACGTCTCTACCTGATCCACCTTGCTACTGCTGGCGTTGTGCGGGACGATGATGCACTGCACATCGCCCTGGCAGGCAGCGTCGCTGGATGCGGAGCGCATGCCCGGCCGGCTGCGAGGCGCGTCCATTTTGGCGGCAGAAATGAAGCTTCACAGTTGTGCACATGTTGTTGGGGTAGCTGTTGCTCACTGTAGCAGCACTTTGAATTTTACACGGTTCAAGGCCAAAATTTGTCTGTCCAAGCCCTCGCCTATATCAGCCTGCAAAAGCTAAATGAACATGGGTGCTGTCTGTTAGATGCGTCCACGGGTCATACCATACCGCTTAGGCTGCACATGGTCTCAGCTCAAATCAAGTGCCAGCAGCTGGCGGACTTGAAGTTGCCCAAAATCCCTGTTCAAGCACACCCACAGCTCAGCTCTGGTCAGCAGCTGAGTCCTCGCCCACGACGGTGATCCTGGCGATGCGCCACGCCCCGTCCCTGCTCTTGACCGCCTGGTACCGCGCCTCATAGGTGCTGCGGTAGAAGTCCCGGGCTCGGTTGTCATGACTGAGCATGGACGCAGACTCATCCAGCAGCGCCGTCAGCTGCATGCCGCCCCTGGAGCAGGGCCGCACGTCTGTCACCTGGGCGAGGCAAGGGGTGTGGGACACACTGGTGAATTCGAAATGGAATCATCCGAGTTCATGAACGCGGCTGATAAATGCAACGTATATAAATTTCAACGTATATATGGCGTAATGTACATGTGAGTTGACGGCATGCCAAGTGCGCAGTTACAGTTGGTGGCTCCAACACATACCGGCAGCATGGGGAAAGAGGGCCGCAAGGGCAGTCAGCCAAAACAGTCAGGTGATGGCCTCGCTTGTGCCACCCCAAATCCCCTTTGGGTATCTCCCTACATACTCACCCTCGCGCTGGCAACACCTGCACACACTGCCCTCCATGCCTCTCATGCCCCTTTCAAGATCCTACCTGGCACTTCCACAGCTTGTACTGCATGTAGCAGCCCCTGTCGTTGAAGTCCAGGGAGCGCTGCTGCGCCTCGCCCAGCGCATGACCCGTCAGCACGACAGGCAGGGGCGACACGTCATGGCCAGACCCGAGGCACAGCTGCTTGGCAACCTGCGGTACAAGCACACAGCAGTGCCACCTGATGTCAACTTTTGCTCAGGTCTGTGCAAAATTGCAACTGTTGCAGGGTGAGCTACGCTGGAAGAGGTGCAGGCATTCACAATTCCAGTCATACACCAGCAGTTCCCATATCATGCAGTACTTGGACATCCCCTCCATAGGCTAGAAACACGCTGTTGCTGGAGCGAGGCACTGGTAGGATGTAGAGGGATCAAGCGAGGAGAAGTCATGGTCCCATCGCACCTGCCAGCTTCTGATGAGCTGCTCGCCCGTTGTAGCATCGATGCTGTCACACACCAACGGCGACACCTGGTCGGCTGTTGCGCCACGTGACCTGCGAGCAAAGCACCACAGTTAATTGTTGCTATGTTGACAAAACCAGCAGAGTGCTGCCATTCATGCCATGCTTGGTACAGGTTTGGCACAGCACCACACTGGATGTGGCTCCAGCGCTTCACCCTCTCAAGCAGTGTGTCCATGACAAGCCCCTATGCGTGCAAAAAAGTAACAGCTACTATTCTCAGCATGGGACGGGCAGTTCGGGTCTGCCTGCAAAGCGCACGCCTGTGCGCTCACTTGCAGGTTACCAGGGCAAGGAACGAAATTGGCTGCAGACCACGTCTTCCCGGATTTGACGCTTAATCCTCAGCCCCAAGCTCTCCCCATCTCACCAGGGTGTGCTGACGCCGATGCCAGCCCCTGCCAGCCTGCGACCCCCGCCAAGCAGCAGAGATCCAACTGTTGCCACTCCAAACGCCGCAAGTGCAATGCCAGCTGCAAGCACCAGCTTCGCTCCAGGAGTTGCAGCATTCAGGGATACCAGGCGGCTTGCAAAGCTGCCTGCATGCACACAGATGGAATGAGGTACCAAAAACGAGGCCAGTTTGAGCAAAGTGAGGGCAAAGTGTGGGTGACACAAGTCTGGCCCCTGTCCAGTCCAAACACCCATCTGCCTTACCTGCTGAGGGGGCTGCTGCAGCCGACAGGGCACTCTGTGCGTCCTGAAGCGCCGCTGCCATCGTCTCCACCGCCCTGCCAGCAGGCCCTGCTGTTGCTGCCCCCTTCTCATCATAGACCTCAATCAGGGCCTCCACCCTTGTGTCATCAAAGTACTTTGACAGGGAGGCGCTGGGGGGAGTCGTTGAGGCGTCGGCAAACAGCTGAAATGCAACCTGTGCACCGACGCAGAGAGGGGGAGGGCTGGCAGTGTAAGGGGCGGCGCATCCTTGCTGACAGCATGCAAGCTGCTTGCCCTTGCATTGAGAAGAGCATAACATCTGGCAGGCTGGACAGCCATTGCTCACGAATAGCTGTGAACAAGTTCCCAGCCATTCTGCATTTTCAATGCGACTCTACTAATTGTGACCATCTTCAACCTCCAAGTGTCTTTGCCATCATGCCTTGCCTGCAGGCACCTGAACCTCTCTTCCCTCCCATGGAGTGCAGACTATTGCATCACCTTCTTGAGCCAGAGCTCCGTCCAAGCGCACAGGCCGGGGAGTAGGCCATCCTCGCCTGCGATGCACAAAAGCACAGCAGGACCATCTTGCACACTGCGACCGACAGGTTTGAATGGCAGCGCTATGTGTATGCACAACCTCAATCCAAGCTGGCATAGGCCGAGAGCAGGGCACTCATCGACTGGCGTGTCACTGTGTTTCGCATCATCTGCTATCCAAGCAATGTCTGAGACTTGCCTTGAGCAGCCCACGCCCACCACCTTGATACCAGAAAACCTGGTGGCCTCCCTTGTACCCTAGCTCCACTGAATTTTAACTGATCCTCTTCAAGCTGCGCACCTTCTGGTGAGTTCTGTGCAACGTACTGATAGGCTCCCCAGCCCCAGCGCTCATCCACGTCGTACACCTCGCCATCATTCTCCTCGCCTTGGACCCTGACAGTGGGCAACAGCAAACCCCAATGTCAGCATGGCCTGCCAGACTGCCACAGCATCTTCCTTGTGGAGCGATCTTGTCAAGGCATGCTGTCACGGCCGTGTGCTTGTCGCCTTGCTGGGATTGCTTGCGAGGGTTGATGGGCTAGGCCTGAAGGCAGCTGCACTCACCCAACGGCCTCTGCTTGCTTGAGCAGCTGGATGGACTGCTGCACAGAGCCCAGCAGCAGCTGACATGCTCCCTGCACACAAGCAGACAGTCACAATATCTGAGCATCAGCACACCAGCCATTGCTGTCACCACAACCGCATCGTCACAACAGGGCGCACCGCTGCAGGGCAGGCTGCAAATACCTATGCCCTGCGCTTCCCCTCTAAGCTGTAGCCTCCGGCAATGCTCGCCCACCGGACCTGCACACCTGCATCGCCAGGACTCGGGCGGTTTGTGGCAGCTGCTTGAGGATGACGGCGGCCTGCTTCACATACGCTGGCTGACGCTGGCGGTAGGCCATCACAATGTGCCCAGCAGCCACTGTGTGCAGCAGCCCTTGGTACAGCCTGCGATACATGGGAGGCGCATGAAGGGCAGATCAGAGCACGGGTTGACAGGAGCCAGGTGACATGCACATGTGCGCCAGTGAGCCTTCAACAAAGGTGAGACCTTCTCCCTGAGACACCCTGCGCTGCAGCTTGCGTGGAGGCTGAGGCCTTTACATTGCAAAGGCTTTGTCCTGTTCTGACCCAATCGCCCCTATCCTACCAGGGGCATGAGGTAGCCGAGCGCGCGACCTGGTCCCACTCCATCAGGTGCACCACCTCTTCACATGACAGCGTCGCCATGAGCTGGCGGACGGTGCTCTGCGGCAGAGCCTGCGAAGCTTCAGCCGCTGCCTTTGCTCCCTCCTGGCTCCCGGTCTCGGGTGCAGCCGTACCACGCAGGAAGTTGCCGAGGCGCAGGACGGCCGGACCTGCCATGCCTGAGCTGGCCTTGCTGCTGGATGGCAGGGAGGCGTCCTTCAGCAGCTCCTTGAGGGAGCGCAGAGCGCGCTTGCGCCGCTCGATTGAGGCTGCACACATCAGTAGCAGCAGCAGCAGCAGCATGTGTTACTCAAGCGCCATGATTAAAGCATCAGAGCATGGGATGGGCTGCCTGCAGGAAGGCTTAAACAGTTCGTTTGCATTGGCCGTTGGCGCTTTACAGGGCTCCGATGCCTAGCTCACCAGCATTGCGCTTGGTTGCAGCATTGCTGCTGCCCAGCAGCTCTTCCTGGATGCTGGGTGCACGGAGCCTACGCAGGCCTGACTGGATGTCACCCACAAGCGCAGGTGCCAGGGGTGGCTGTGTGGCGCTGTGCAGCAGCTGCAGCGCCTCCTCTAGGTGCATGCATGCCAGGGACGCCTGGTTGTGCGAGCCCTGCGGTTTCCAAGCGCATCGGGAGAGATCAAAATGTTACAGAGCAGCTGCAGCATGCATGCCGCCAGCGGGCGCATGGGTGTGGCATTGGTGAGCAAGCCAGAGGCTGCGCTCACGTTTGGATTCACAGGCTTGCTATCTCCGCACCTCGCCAGCCTCGAGTGCAGTTCTGGCCATGTCGCAATAGGACAGGGCCATGCTGAGCAGGATGTCGTCGTGTGCCTCGTCGCTGCCTGCCAGCTCAGGGCTGGCCAGCAGCTGCTGACCCAGGTCCAGCACCAGGGCGCACTGGCCCACCTGCAGAGCACAACAGCCGATGGCAGGTGCTTGCAGCAGGCGCTCGTGCTCAGCAGCGCGGGCACACAAGCAATGTCTCAGGCGCACCTCTGCCAGCAGAGCCAGAGCCGCAGGCACCATGTCCAGCGGTAGGGTGGTCTCCTGCAGCGGCGCAGCGGTGGTGCTGGTGCGCCTGGCCTTGGAGTCCAGCATGAGGCGCTTGGCCATGCGCAGCAGCTCGTTTCTGCCGTACACGGTGGTGTCACTGTAGCCCGACACGGGCACGGTGCTGCTTATGTCGTCAAAGGCCGCGTTCACGTCCGAGTCCTTGGGCTCTGCTCCCGCTGCAAACCCCAAGAGCTGCGGGTACCCAAACGGCAGCGCTATTTGGCTGGCCGTGCTGGCGTCGCTGGTCAGGTCGGGCTTGAAGCCCACGCGAACGCAGCGGCGCGGCTGGAGCACAGGCAAGGGTAGGGCCTTGAGGACGGCTGCATGGCGAGGAAGGATGCGGTGGCTGGTGCCAGGGACAGGCCGGCATCGCGCCGAGACACTGGAGCCGGCGCAGATACGGAACTCCATGGTGTGACGTCGTGTGTTTGCGTGTGCTCACTGCTTGCGATGCTTTCACGCCGGGCTGTCACAACCAAATTGAATTCCATTCCACACTGAAATATGCATTTCCTTTTCTTAATCATCACCATCAAACGCTCACGCAATGCTGCTTCTGCTGCTGCTGCTGCCAGACTTGGAAGGTCCTTCAAGACTGGTAACTCAGTACCTGCACGGGGTGTGACCACGGCCACTTTCATGCAACAGACCAAGAGGGTGCTCGCTGCCCAGATGGGTTCAAGTGTGCGTGGATACGGGGCTATGCAGAGTCCTTACCCAGGCTATAAAATAACTTCCCATTCAGAGGTGTGGGCCTTGACACTTGCGCGGTTCCCACGGGATGTGCGTGCCTTGAAGCCTGAGCCCATGCTACTATCGCGCTCGTGTGCACACCTGCTACTGCGACATCGGTACCAGTAGCAGGGGTTGTGCCCAAAGCCAGTTCAGTGTCGCCGCCTGATCGACTTAGCCAGCAGCGTCCGCGCACTCAGACCCAGACTTGCTATCGTTTACCTGGCCTGCACAAAGATCGGCTTGCGCACGATGCTGCGCCACGGAGCCTCCCAGCTACAGCAACACCTGAGCCGTGCTGGCCAGTGCGCACGAACAGCTGCAGGCACAGCAGCCACCTTGCAGGGTGAGGCTGCTACCTCTTGCATAGCGCGAAAACGCGCATGTGCGGTCGGCGCATGGCCAATCTTTTCACGCGTCGCCGCAGGGCTAGAGCTCGACACAGCGACACCCACTACGTCCTCGCCATCGTGCCATGAAAGCACTGCACGGCTCGTCTTCAGCGCCCATGAGCAGCAACAGCAGCAGCAGCAGGGCTGGGCATGTCAGTGGCAGGCAGATGGGCCTCGCAGCTACGGGCCTGGCACCCACCATGCAAGACAGCCACCTTGGGCTCTGTCAGCCTCCTGCCTGCACACAGCAACAGTGCCACAAGGTTATGTGCAGGTAGGGCGTGCAGGAACACAATTGGGGGACGGGCGAGTCAGGAGGATCGTTTGTTCTTGCCAGCAGGGCATGCTCAACAGTCGCACAAGCTCTTTTAAGTTGTCCCGTTTCTGTCGTTGCCTCTGTGTGTGCTGGCTGCAACGGAGATGACCTTTACAACATGCATCAGCACATGCAGCCGTGCCACTACGCACCTTTTGCACACAACGCTGTCTCACACCCAAATCGCCTCTGCTGCCCCTCAACCCCCTGTGCACCAGAGCTGGAATGAGGTGGAGGACGCAGACAACCTTGACCCCTTTGCCCTTGTGAGGAGGGAGGTGCAGATTGTGTCAGAGCGGCTGCGCAGCTCAGTCGTATCTACAGTACCGGTGCTACGGCAGGCAGCTGAGTACTTCTTCCGGCCGGGCGTCGAGGGCAAGCGGCTGAGGCCCACGCTGGCGCTGCTCATGGCGTCTGCGCTCTCGCCCAGCGCTCCCGACGAGCTGTTCTTGAAGGTGGGGCAGGGAGCCTTTCGTGAGGGGCAGGGGCGGGAGTTGGCTAGAGGGACGCGGGGGACCAGCGGATGAAGTGGTGGGCCTTGGTTGGGCACCAGAGGCTTAGTGCGGGCGGGTTGGGAAGGGGTGTGGGTTCGCTGAGTAAGTTCCCTCTGCTTTGTATAGCGTCACAATGTTCACTCGGCTGACTTTTGGGCAGCTTCTGGTCGCGCGGCAGGGAAAGGAACATGGTGGTCGAGTGGCCGCGCGGGTGGTTCCCTTCAAGATGGGGGCTGGCAGCAGATGGTGGGACAGCCTACTTTTACATCGCATCTCACACTTTGCTGGTGTCACGCACTGCCAGCGTCGTATCTCTTGTTTGAAGATGAGCGCGTGATGCAGCTTGGTAACATCTGGGCAGCAGCAGCAGCACCACCACCACCATCATGCTGCACATACTCATATTGCGATTTGGCACGCTCACCAGCACGCACCACACTTTGTGTTCGCCCTTCTCCCCGCAATGCTGGCTGCTGTTGTTCGTGCAGGTTGACTTGCGGCCAGCGTCAGAGCATGCGCCCGAGCTGCGGCGGCAGCACCAGCGCCTGGCAGAGATCTCCGAGCTCATCCACGTGGCCAGCCTGCTGCACGACGACGTAATTGACGACGCCTCAACACGGCGCGGCATTGCGGCGCTCAACATCAACGTCGGGAATAAGACTGCCATTCTTGCAGGTGCGGGGGCGGGCGAGGGTTTTGGGTGGGGAGGGTGGGTAAAGTCATAAAGTTTGGGGATGAGGCTGCCACGCCTACAGATGTGGCTGGGTCTGAGCACAAGGAGGGCGGTTTGCGTACAGCAGGGCAGCGCTATTGATACAGATATGCGCTTGGCAGGCTGGCAGGGTTAAGCAAGGAGTCATGCTGTCATTTCTGCAGCCTGACGTGGTTTTGGCATGGTCAATGAATGGTTGCCGCGGTGTCGGTCCTTCTGGCTTGCAGGTGATTTTCTGCTGGCTCGCGCGTCGGTCTCGCTCGCGGCGTTGCGCAACTCCGAGACCGTGGAGCTGATGAGCCAGGTGCTGGAGAACCTTGTGACAGGCGAGATCATGCAGGTGGGTGCAGTGGGGGAATGGGTGACGGCGGATTGAGGGTCGGAGGAGGAGTCGTGGCCGAGGATTGGTGATGATCAAGGTGCTGGAGGAGTTGGTGACAGGCGAGATCATGCAGGTGTCTGCGCAGGGGATGCCTGGGGTGGGGCGAGGGTCGTGGCAGAAGCCGAGGCCGGTTGTACGCATACGAGGAACTGGTGGCGAGCCAGGCGCTAAAACATCTGGTGACGGGCGAGATCTTGCAGGGGTGTGAGGGTCACTTGTGAAGGGCCTGCGCGAATGCTCAAGAGCCAAAGGGCTCTTAACAGCTGTGACAGCCAGGTCGTTGAGAACCTGGAGGCAGGCGAGAACATGCAGGTGGGTGCAGGGGGAATGGGTGGGGGTGGACTGAGGGTTGGGGGCCGAGGATTGGTGATGATTCTGGCGCTGGAGGACCTGGCGACAGGCGAGATTCTGCAGGTGCATGAAGGCTACGCTTGTGGAGGGGGACCCTGGGGGCCTGTGCAGATGTTTGAGAGCCAGTTGTTCATGAGCCAGATTGTTCAAGACGTCCAACTGTCGACGTTTGTGACAGGCATGTGCCGGAGAATCTTTTTGCAGGGAAGGCCATGCAAATGTTGGGGGATGCACTTTTGTTGAAGCGACCTCAGGGCCTGTGCAGATGTTCGAGCGTCAGATACAACTGTCGAGAATGGTGACAGTTTGGGCTGGCAGGCGCTGCAGGCCCCTCCCACGTGCTGTACACACATGCGTGGTTATCAGGTTATGCTTGCAGGCTGCAAGCTAGTAGCAACATCTTGCTTGCTAGCTGGCACTGGCTTCTGAATGCTTTTGAAGATTCCTGAATCTCATCAACCTGGCTTGCTTCTTATTCAAGTTGATGCTCTTAACTGCTCTCACTGTGGCAGATGACTGCGACTGAGGCGCAACTCATGGACCTCGAGTTTTACATGCAGAAGACCTTCTGCAAGACAGCCTCACTCATGGCCAACAGTGCAAAGTCGATAGCAGTGCTGTCAGGGCAGCCACGCATGGTAAGAGCGGCGGGCGGAAGGGATGGGGGAAGGGCTGCTAATGTTTTGCATAAGAGAGGGCATCAACAATGCTTATTTGCCAGTTTTGCTTCACAACAGCCAAGGAGGGTAACGGCTCAAGTGGGGAAGAGGGCTGCTGGAAAAGCTAGCATGTTTGGCGGCGGCCTGGCAAGCTATTGAAGAGGTGTGAATGGCAGTGTGCACGTGCAGGTTCACACTTCATCAGCCTTAAGGACATGTTGCATAAGAATATCTGTGTTGGGTATTTGTGTTGTTTTGTGCGTGTCTTGACCAACTGCGCTGTCTTCTCTTGGCAATGCGTACTGCAGGTGTGTGACACAGCAGAGGCGTACGGTCGGCACTTGGGGCTGGCATTCCAGGTAGGCAGCAACAAGGGCCCTTGGTACCAGGAGGAGGAAGGGCTGCCCCATATACGCCTGAGGAACATCTGAGATGTGTCTCGGATATCTCCTCCTCGGCTTCCTTGTGTCTTCTTTCGTGGCAGCAGTTGGCACAGCAGGAGGGGCAGGCGATTTGCATGTGCTTTGCACCGGCTATTCACGTTGCCACCTGGGTTGCAAGCGCTTGTGCACGTCCCATCCTCGACCCACCTCCATTTGTACTGCAGCAGGATCGTCCAACAGTGCCGTAGCGTTTCTGTGCACTTTTCCCCATGCTCCAACCCTTCATGGCTTTCTCCAACCCCTGCAACCACAGATAGTGGACGACATTCTTGACCTGACCGCCTCCTCCTCAATATTGGGCAAGCCGGCGCTGAACGACATTAAGAGCGGCCTGGCGACTGTTCCGGTGAGGCACTTTGGCATTTGGGCAGTCAGGCTCTCAGACATTCCGGCATCCAGGTATGCACATTTGACGGCCCTGCGACTGCGTGAGGGCCTTTGTAAATTGTTGACAGGTTCTTTGTGTGTGTTTCCAGAACAGAGGCACCACTTAGGAAAGACTTGGCTTGCCTCATTTAATTGTCGCCCATGCTCATGCTGGCCTGCAGGTGCTGTTTGCAGCGGAGGAGCACCCGCAGATGCGTCAGATGATCCTGCGCAAGTTCAAGGGCAGCGGCGACCTGAGTCAGGTGAGCTCTTGTACGAGGGTCTGCAAATTTTGATGCTCGGTAAACTCAGTGCATGGGAGGTGACTGATTTGCACCAGTTCAAGGGCAGTGGCAAATGGGCAGCGGCAAATGGGCTGTTATTACAGGGTGTGCAAATGCTGCATGCTCATTAGTGTACAGCGCATGGGAGCAGCTTCCTTCCACCTTGTTTGAGGCTTCTGAAGCGACTGCTTGCGGCGACACCCGTGCAGGCGGTGGCCATGATTGAGCGCAGCCGAGGCATCCAGAGGGCGCGTGAGCTGGCGCAGCACCACTGCGTCATGGCGGCGGAGATGGTGAGCGGGTAAAGCGGTAGCAAGGGTGACAGCAAGAGCGACTGCAAGAAAGGGCGGCAGCAAGGGCGGCAGCAAGGGCGGCAGCAAGGGCGGTAGCAAGGGCGATAGCAAGGGCGATAGCAAGGGCGGTTGTATCCCGTCCCTCATATGACAAGCCTGGCAGCAGCCCCGGCCTAGCGACACCGACAGGAAGAGAGGGTCTGGGTGATGGCAGCTTGCAGCATGAGGCTGTATGACATAGCAACAGTTGGTTCAAAGTGCACGGCAACTGCCGCTTCCTGCTTCTTCACCCCCCGGCTCGTGCGCTGTGCTGCTGCAACCTTATCTCGTGTCTGTCCTCCTCGTGCAGATCCGGCAGCTGCCTGAGCCGCAGTCAGACCACGCGGCCATCTGCCGAGCAGCGCTGATCAAGATCACTCAGAAGCTGCTGGTGCGCAGCAAGTGAGCCGACGGTAGAGTAGGCCATGCTCGTGCAGTAGCCTACCCAGTGGGCAATATCCACCCTGCCGCAGTTGTGGCTACAGGACCTTGAGCCTGTATTTGGCTGCTGGTGCAAAGCGAGTGAGCTGCTGCTGTGGTCCAAGCGCAACGTAGGTGCGCATCAAGTGAGCAACCTCCCTGGACCTTTGCCGCGCCGCATGAGTTAAACCCAATTACCAGCTGGCAGGCTGTAGAGGGCTGTGGAGGGCGGGCAGTGAGGGACAGGGCGCCTAGAGCCTGAGCACGCAGGCAGATGATGCAGTGTTACAGCGCTACCTGAGAATCACACAGGCAGCGCCTGTATTCAGATGGAGAGCACAACCTGGCCAAAGTCAAAGGCTGCAACCCTACCCTTGACCACTTTTCACGGTGTGGGAGTACTGATGCATGCACTGGTTCAAGGTGCTTTGTGCATGTGCATGGGTGCCCATTCTCAATGCGCGTTTGCTCTGCTTTAATTTGCAAACAGGCTGCACTAAGCCTGCTGAGAGGTTGACGTGATCTTTCTGTTGCCACGAGCGAACGCAGAGTAACATAGACCAACATGGCATCCTGGTTTTGGGCGTCTGGGGCACTGTATTGTAAGCACGACCAGCTGACACAGAAAAAGAATTTTCTCAAAATTCGCGTCTCCCGCCAGAGCCAGTGCGCACGCGATGCCAGCGGGCGGCCAACCTGATGATTCGCAGCTGCTGGACGCCTGCGCTTCGCTGGGCATCGAGGTGTATCACCCTCCCAAGGCCCCCATCAGGGAGGCCAAGGTGACAGCAGACGGCTCTGCATGCCTGGTGAGCAGGGGCCGACGCAGCATGAGAGGCTTGAGGCGACGGCACAGCATGCACACTGCTGTGCTCCTCTACAAAAATGACAGGAACTAGACTGCTGTGCCAGCAACCTAGCGGCTTGGCGCATACCTGCCCAGTGGAAATGCATGCATGCTGCTGGGCCCCGTGAAGGTGTTTAGCAGCGAGACGAGCAGGCGCAAGCACATCACTGCATGTCGGTCAGAGGTGCAGGAGCGCTGCCTGTCAGGAGCAAGGTGCGTAGCGCTGGGCTTGGTGATGTGGCGATCACGGAGACACTGTGTCACACGGGCTCACACGCAAGGCTCAGGTGATGTACAGATCATAGGGGAGGCATCTGTAAGGACAGAGCATGCCTGTGACAACAGTAATCCTTCACTTCTCCTCCGAGGCACCAGCTCTGCCTCACTCTGGCCGATTTCATGCACCTCACGCCCCAGCTGCTTTGTGGCACACTGGTTAATCTGTCACGCAAACGCTGCGGGTGCACTGGGATGGCCTCACATGAGGGGCCAACACTCACTCAACAGGTCCTTCACTTGCTCCACTAACGTGATTTGGGAAAGCTTGCCAAGGCTCGTGATGGAGTTCTGCTGAACTGGTACTGACCTGTGGCCTGAACATGACCTGTTGCTGCGCAGGGCCGGCTGCTCTGTCAATGCTATGGACAAGTGCCGGGGGCATCCGGTGCTGCGCTGGTTCCGTCAGTGGACAGGTGGGCTCGAGGTCGGGAGTTACATAAGGGCAAAGGGCTTGCAGGAGCACACAAGCAGGCTCATAACATATGAGTCATATGCAAACCAGCCTGGCATCTTAAGTGCTTCAACCTGTTTTACACCATATTGGGGTCGCACATCTACAATTACGGCCTGGCCAGCGCTGACAAGGGCGGGGGCATCCTCAGGGGCGGTACCGCTGCGGGCATGCTTGTAGTGCGCCAGCCAGCAAGGACAGCATAAACGTTATGCTTACACTCCCCAGCCAGCAGGCTACCATACTAATGGCATTGTCGTTATGCTCCGCTTTCCTGTCTATGCAGGAGGGCAAACCAACTGGGCAGAGGTGGAGCGCTGTGAGGAAGAGTACATGCAGGTAGGCCTGACCAGCACAGGTAGGCCTGACCAGCGCAGCTCGGCATGCGCAGCAATCACCGCGTGGCCACATGCACGAGCAGCCAACACAAGGGACAGGCGGCGCTGGTTTGCTGCCTCAGTAAGCTGCTCGGTCACAGAAGGCTTGCTCAGGGAACTGAGGGAAGAAGCAAGCTTTTTCCCACCTTATGGGTCCTCATGATGTCTTTGCCCATTGTAAGCACAGGAAGCCAGCCACGATATATCCATGGAAGCTTGATTGGTCACTGCTTGCTGCCTGGCGCTGACTTGCTGTGCCTGCCCTGGACTGCCACCCCTTCTCCATGCAGGCCTGCCTGCAAGCTGCTGACAAGCAATGCGCGGGCCATGCGCAAAGTTTCTGCGGCGAAGCCATGAGGGGGATAGTTTGCGTCAACCCTAATGAAAGAGGCAATGTCAAGAAGTAGACTGGGCGAGTAGCAAAACGTCAGGCCAGCTTGGTAGCAACTCGCGCACTTGCGCACGTATGATGCAACTGCAAGTATAAATTTGGATGTCAAAGCAATTGAGTCCTTAGTGTTAAATACCAACACTGTCAATGAGTCACAGTCTGCCATGTTCAACTGGCTGACTGATAGGCTGGTCAAGCTTTGCAAGTCACAAGGTCAGTCAAGTCATTACAATCCCAGCCTCACTGACTCACGCAGCCTTAAAGGCAGCAAGTCCTGTAAGCGCATCTGCGTGGTCTGACTTAAGCCTCAGGGACAGGCGGAAAAGGGCTGATGCCATGGCCTGGTCCTGCACGCCCTTGCGCTTGGCGTACTGCTTGCCCAAGTATGCTAGCAACTCTGCGTCCCCCTGCACCACAGCACAGCACAAGATGGCGTAGGGGGCACACAAATGAGGCGTCATGATCAGTTGCAAACTAAGCTGTCTGCAGCACTGATCAAGTACCTGGCAGGCTTCCCTATCCCAAACCCCAAATGCCAGCTGGCGCTCACCTCATCTGCGCTCAGCAAGCCGCCTCCTGCCTCTATGGTAGCCCCTGAGCCGCTCGCCGTGCCCATCGCAGCTGCATTGTGCCCTGAAACGGACGATGCTGCTGCCGCTGACCCCTCCGCCGTCGCCTCTGTCGACCCTGCGATTGCCTCAGCTCCAACCTGCGCCGCAGATGTTGCACTAGCCTGCTCATCACCATTGCCTGCCGCGTTTGCCACCGGGCTTGATGGTGCGGCAGGGAGCGGGTGCCCCAGCAGCATTGGTGGCATGCGTAAGCGAGCAGCTAGGCCAGGGCTGGCCACGGCTGCCTGTAGCGTGTAGTGACCCACGGCGGAGCCCATCCAGGCCAGCAGTACAGCATGGGGCTGCAGCAGCGACATGCAGTACAGCGGGACGGCGAAGATGCGCAGGGCGGTGATGATGCCGGGAACGCTCGCTGCATCGGTACAGCACCACATGCGTCACAGTAGCAGCAACAAGAGGAACAGCCAAACTGTGGAATGGTGCTACCACAACAGATGCAACATTCAATACACTTTCAACGCTGGGCGATACCAAATGCCATCACACAAGACACCGGCAGCAGTTGCAGTAATGGGGGCCGGCTAGGCTGAAAAAAAATGTTTGTTCCTGCTCACCTCCGGCCGACAGGTCGATGGAGCTGATGTACAGCAGCGTGATGCCTAGGGGGATTACTGCGCCCATCGTGCCACAGGGTGTGGACAGCGTCTGCAAGTACACCGGCGGTGCGGTCAGGTCCTGGCAGAAAGGCGGCCCCTCGTTGACTAGGCCGGGCCACAGGCTGGCACACATGTACTTGAGGGCAAGGGTAAGGGTCCATAAGGTCCCAACCTGGTGGACGCAGGTAGGGCATCATCAGCAGCGGGCGCAGGAGCAGCAGCGGCAGGCGCATTCAGGGCGCTGCGGCACAGCGCTGCGCTTGGCGACATTCGCTGCAATCTTGTTGATATTGCAGGGCTGCTTGCTAATTGGTCGGCTTGTGAAAATCTGATATGTGTGGTGCAGCCCAATGTCATGTTGATGCACTTCCCACGTTCTAGCGTGCGTCCTCCTTGCATTGCATTCCCCTGCATACTGAGGGTATACCCTATGGCCACATGAGTCCTTCATTCTTTCAAGTGTCTAACTGTGCATACAAACAGATGCCCCTCCCAACGCTTAAGGAAGCAGCCCCCTCACCTGGGCTGCAGCATTCCACAGGTACCACCCGATGCCAGGCACCTTTTGCTGCTCCCTCAGGTACTTGTGAGTCATGCGTGCTGTGATCCACATGGGCGGAGCGGCAGTTGCTGATGCGGTGCTGCCAGCCTGGCTTTCCGTTCGATCACCACCTGGCTCTGCTGATGTGGGCGTTGAGGTTGAGGGCGCTGGTGGCGAGGTCAAGTCTGCTGCTATGGCTGACCTGATGACACGGGCTTTGGACAGTGCAGTGTTGAACAGCGGGAAGTTGGCGGATGACGCCTTAGCTCGTAGCGACAGCGGCAGCAGCACGGCTTTGGCGGCCAGTGCAGTGAGGGGGATGGATGCCCACCAGGGCAGGCCAGATGTGGCGTGCAAGGAGTGTAGGGCTTGGGTGCCAAGCTGTGCCGGGCTGAGCACATACATGAGTGCCTCGGCGCTGCTTGCAGCATCCACAGGTAGCAAACTGCCAGCTGCAGCTGTTGGGTCCACTGGTGGCTGACTGTGCATGTGGCGGGTATGCTGATGCTGCGGCTGCGGGTTGAGGAGCGTGGTCGGGCCCTGTTGCAGCCCAAGCGTGCATGCGCCATGGCGATGCAGGATCGCCGAGAGGCCTGGTGCACCTGGTGCTGACAACCGCGTCGCACCCATCAGCAGCGTGCCCCATGCCGGCTGCGCCATTGCGGATGCTCCGAATGCTGTGCAAGAAGGGGTGTGAGGCCATCAGGTGGTGTGGCACCTTGGGAAAGCATACTCCATGCGCTGCAGCATCATCCAGCAGCGGCGTGCAACACAGTCGTTTCGCCTTGCACACTCATCGCCTGCAGGCCGTCGACACATCGCTTTTGCATCGCAGACTCAGCCCAGCATGGCAGCAGCAGCACCACAAGAGCAGGGAGTGTTTGTGCTGGTGGTCACTGGAAAGCTGAAGGACGGCTGCCTTCCAAAGCTCCTGGCAAACTTCAAGCCCCTGGTGCGGTCACCGCTTGCCTGGGCAAGCTGAAAGGGGCGACAGTTCAGCATTGATGTTGCACCAGATGCCTCCCTTTGCAACCCCAGCTGGTTCAGCGAATGATGACACTCTGTGTTTCACCTCCGATCCTCACAGGCAGAGTACGTGCAGGCTCATGAGGAGGGATGCCTGTCATACAAGCTGAGCCTGGGCGCTGAAGATCCCAACCGCCTGGTGATCTTCGAGAGGTGAGCCCATGGTGTGCCTAGTTGTTCCGATGCGCTCTGCTTGAATGCACCGGAAGCAGGCATGCTGGGTCATTGCCTACCAGCTGCACAGGAGCACGCATGGAAATGTCATGCTGCAAGCCAGCGGGGTCTCATGTGCCATGTCTGGTGCCCTGTGGACTGTACCATTCAAGCTATCACACGCTTGACAACAGCTCAACATGGTCACACCGGATTTTGTGACGCACCACCTGTGCTGCGGCTGAGCAGGTACGTCTCAAAGGAGTATCTGGAGCAGGTGCACTGGCAGAGCGAGGCGTTCAAGACGGTGCGTGCACAGCTTGCAGTCCAGCAAGGGTACTGTGTGACGATACTGGGTTTGCTGCAAGTGCAGCGTCTGCTGGACCGTCATGTATGACGTGCGTTGTCTTGCATTGTGTTCTGTACTGAACCCTCTAGCATGTGCTTGCTGCAACTTGTGGTGATGATGCGCAGTTTGGTGCCAAGAACCGTGAGGACGGAGTGGAGTGGGAAGTCAAGGAGGTGCTCAAGTACTATGAGACTGACATCGGGTTCATGTCCAAGTGAAACCTTGCGCCATGACATTGTGGGGCTGCTGGCGGGCTGCTGGCGAGCCAGCGCGTGGCACAGGCGCTCTCAGCTGTTGCTTTGTAGCACATTGCGCGACCATCTGGCTCATAAATCTTGCACTGCTCTCTGTTGAGTTCGAGTTCTTATCTTGCAATGGCAAGTCAAGTACTCAAGTTGCCATTAGTGCTTTGCTTGTTTTCTTCATTATCCCTGGGTTGTGTGATACAGGTAAGCAAATGTGCACAGCGCATCAACTCATTTTTATCATAAGCCAGCTTGAGCAACTTGCAGTGACCAGCAAATCTCCTTTAAAGACCATGAAGGCAATCTTCACAGCTGAGCACACGTCTTTTCAGTGTCAGCATCGCAACCATGCTGGTGTCAAGCACCCAACGGCACACTGCGAAAAAGGATCAACGCCATTACCATGAACCTCCCTGCAGCACCCAGCAGGCTGGCGACTGCTTGGCGCCAACAACCAGGCGAATGCCTGCCTCAACCGAATAGCAAGGGGCTGAGCCCAAGGCATGTTCAAGGGCCTAGCTCATGACCCCACTGGGGGGCATGTTGCAGGGCTCCTTTCTGGTCCTCTTCAGACTGTCACACACTGACAGTGTGCCTCATAGCACAGTATCGCCAATGTGCAATCATCAACGAGCTTTCATAGCACACCCTCGTCTCTCACTCCTCGTCCTCAGTGCGAGGTACAGGCTTGTAGTCAAAGTTGTTGATGTCGAGCGTCTCCTGCAGTGTCTTGAGCTCGTCCTCTAGGCTGCGCACAGGCTGAGAGCCAAGCGAGCGCTGGTTGTTGCTGTCCAAGCCATACCGCTGGCGCATGCGCTCAACTGGGTCCATCTCCTCCAAGGCATCTAGGCCCTTGGTGGCAATCTGTGGCCAGATGTGAAAGAACAGGTAAGATGGGCGGCGGTGGGTGAGGGCCATCCTCAAAACAGCGCACACAGCATCCCCACGCTCCTGCCTGCACCTACCCGCAAGTCTCGCTTGGTCTGCACGATGTTGGCCAGACCGTACCAGCCTGCCAGCACAAAGATGCCGAAAGGCAGGGCTGTGGCTGCGAGGCTGCCACCCTTCTTGGCCCTCTGCGACATGGCTACTGAATGGTGCAAGCAGAGCTCTACATCAAATCAAGGTTTATGCAGAGAGGCTTGCTTTTGGCTCTTGCACGCACGTCAAGATTTGACGTCAAGAATCGGCTCAGGCAGACCGTTCATCCTTCACACCCACACTTTCGTGCATTTGTTGCTGTGGATGCCCCGCAGGCAGCGCCAGCAATGCCATGGTTCTTTGTCGCTCATGAGACATATCGGGATTGAGTAGCAGTTCAAACCGGCACAAACTGCGTGTGCAACAATGCGCCAGGCAGCGTCTGGCGCGGATCCGGCGACCAAAGCAGCGCGGAACGATGAAGTTGGCGTGAGCAGGCTTGCACTACTATCGGTGCTGGGCCTAGGATGTGGTAAGTGGCTTTTGGATGCATGACTTGCAGCGCGACTTGCTCCATGTAGCAGGCATGCGGAGCCCAGAATTTGCCGCTTGCCTTTTGCTGTCTGCAGGGTTCCTGATTTTTAACTTCCAGCATATCCTGGCCATCAGCCACGTACATATCAGCCTCGCACACTCGCACCGCACCACCGCCTTCTGCGCTTTTGCTGGCTGCAAGCTCGGCCAAGGTGACAGCAGCAGCAGCAGCAGCAGCAGTGATGCAGCAGTTGCGCATTGAACATCAAACCTCAGCAGCAGCTCAGCTAGGTCACATGTGTGCGCATTGAAGCAAGCAACGCAACTGTCTTTCACGCCGCGAGGACAGCGTCCTTGCCCATGCCATTATCATGTCACGCATTGCAGAAGAAGGGCACATCTCAAGGCACACCGGCGCAGAGCTGGCTGGCTCTGCAGAGGCGGTGGCTGACCAGTGGGTTGACCCGCCCGCCTCAAATGAAACTATCCAGGCTTTGAGCGCTCGTGTGTGTGGGTCGCCAGCAGTGGACGGGTGAGCCGGGCTGCAGATGCCAGCAGGCGTTGCTAGGCAAAGCACTAGGCGTTCTCACAGCTGCGCAATGAATGTTTCTGAGTGTATATGGATAATACAGCCGTTGGATGCCATGGCTTGGATGCAGTGCATTGCTTGGCAGTCAACACCGCATGGTCTGCCAGAGCAGTGCTGTGCCTTCTGCCCTGGTCAGCCTGTCCCACCTGAGGTTCAATTCCTCACCTTTCCCTCTTGTTCCCCTCCTGGACACTTGTGGCCTAGGTATGCTCACGTGGATGCCAAGTGCCTCGAGACCTCACCAACCTCCAAGTGGTGGGCGCATTACTACATCCGCGGCGGGCGGCAGTCAGACCTGATTGTGCACATAGAAAAGTGAGTGTGACAGTGCGCGAGTGCCGAGGGAAGTGTGAGTATGCAAGGGACGGGCGCAGAGGAGATGCAAATTTAGGAAGCAAGAAGGGGAATCAGGGCCAGGGCAGTGTGGGGGGAGCGGTGATGGTCATCACATGCGGCGTGCGGAGAGCTGCACCCTGGCGGCACATGGATCACAACATGCTGTGAACCTGCTTAAAGCGCTTGGCCGACGCCCCAAAATCAACCCAGCAAGACCTTTGCATTTGTAACCCAGGACGCTCCACTTTGAAAACGCCACCTGCAGGTCAGCAGATTATGATGGTCTGGCAGTTGCGTGGGGCATCGGCCACAAGATGGCGACAGCAGAGGATTGCGCCATGGCGTGCATGATGCACATGCCAGGCAGCATCAAGGGTGGGTTTGATGGGGCAGCAGACCCCTCCTGGGTGCACAGTGTAGGCAGTGACTCAGGGCCAGGCAGGCGTAAATTGAGGCACTTAGCTGGAGCTCTTCATTACCAAGGGTGAGTGGAGTGGGGTAGCAAAGCAGAGCCAGACAGCATCAAGGGTGATTCATGTAAAGCCAGCGCAAGCGCAATTAGTATGCAGAGCGCAATGATCAGAGGGCAGCCGTGGCAGGCAGCGATACAACGGGGCTGTCGTGGGTCAGCATGGAAGCGCGCTACTGCCGCTCTTGTTCAAGCCCTGAGGACATGGTAGCATGTATGCCTGCTTTTGCACAGCGGTTTGCTGCCGCGCTTGAAAGGTCATGCAATGTGCAGCTGCCTAATGAGTGCCAGACTGCACCCTATGCAAGGCAGATTGCGGACAGAGCCACGGACTCGCTCACCTCGCCTTCAGCGCTTGCTCACCCTTTGCCCTCACCTGCTTGCCCTTCGCCCTGCCATGCTGCAAACCGCCTGCCTGCCATGCTCCGCCGCAGGGCCGTTTGAGAAGCTGCCGTGCAACGCCTTCACCTGGTGCGCAGAAGAGGTAAGCCCCAGGAGGTGTGCGCCTGTGCCCGTTCACATGGGGGAAAGCGAGCTGGGCTGGAGGCTGTAGCCCTTACTTACCATGAGACAATGGGGCCCCTGCAACAGGGCGATTTCTGTTATCATATATTCCTGTAGCACCGATATTGCAAGACGCAGCATTCTGCCCCTCCGCCTTGCAGGTGTGCTTTGAGCCAGACGCCCACAACCACACAAAGGGCGACTGCTGGCTGAAGTTCACGGAAGGGCCACTTAACCCAGAGGTGCGTGTGTGGTGAAGGAATGCTGGTTGCCTGCTCAGCCCAGCCCTTGTTACAAACGCTTTCTGTGATGATGATTGCTTTCCTTCCTTGCATCTCACGCGCATTGCCCTGGAGCTGCATGCAGATAAACTTCCGCGGCGTGCTTCCCAGCGAGTACCGCCAAAGACACAAGACTGCGCCAGAGGCAGTGCAATGGTGGAGCGGCGTGCTGCTGCCGCCCGGTGTGCAGCCAACAAATGGCACTTATGGCCCACGATGGAAGTGGTGACACTAGGCTCGAGCAACAACAGCAAAATTAGGAGAGCTTATTGTCTGCAAAACGGCGCAGCACCCATAACTAAAGACATTCATTCACATCGGTGATACTAGGCAGCAGCTCTTAGGACTTTGGGCATGCTTGATGGCACGCCTTTGTTGCAACATGTTCGTGACTGGGTTTATTGGCAAAATGGGGCGCCTAAGAAAGGGTCGGTTATGGACATGCTGCATCAAGCTTATCAATCGCCAGCTGTACAGGAGCTTGCAATGCATCTGGCACCAAGCGCTTGGTTTGTCAGCCCTGCTTTCCAAAGGTGTAGGCGTTGTCGATCTTGCCATTGGCGTTGACCCACACGGCCTGACAGACGCCAGGCAGGTAGATGTCCCTACACACATGTCGGTGGTATCACACAGTGGCGTAAACAGGGGGTAGTGGTTGCACATGTAGGTTTAACAAGAGAAAGGTCGTTGCCCGGATGCTGGAAATTGTGTGCTGCGGGCACCTGTGATTGACGTGTAATGTGAGAGCCATGGCCAGCTGCGCAGGGCTACATTGCATCAACAAGAGCGTGGCAAAACAAAACCGACTCACCTGAAAAAGCCGATGCAGTAGCGCGCCACGCACTGCACCTTGTAGCTGTTGCTGCAGCGCGGCGACACATCGCAGGGGTTGGCAAAGCACCTGGCGACAGGGGCTGGGTAGTCGGGGTTGACGGGAGAACAGGTGGATGCCACGTCCAGGGCCTCGGGGGAACGACACTGACCACTGCAGAGCAAAGTAAGCAAAGCATAGCAGGGCGAGGGAAACATGTATCAGGTTGCAGCAAGTTCTTGCAGTATGCAAAGGGCAGCTGTTCTAGCATCAGCGATGGGACTTGCACAGGCTGGCTATGGCCAGTTGCTGGCCGGCAACTGATAGGCAAAAGTCATAGCGTGATGGGGCCGTGTGCCGCTGCTTTGGTGCCACATGCCACTCCCCCTCAACTGCTTTCACAACCTGGTGTCCCTTCCTGATATGCATGCTTTCGTGAGCTGGACTCCTGCCTGCAGTCCCATTCCTGCCCAACCCCAGCCCTCACCTCGCCTGTCACATATCCTCCCCAGATCTCACAGCCAAGTGCATTTTACCTGTACACCTTGACAGCGACACCCAGCTCATTCAGCTGCTGAGCATAGCACAAGGAGGGATACTCGACAGCAGCAGGGTAGGATGGGTCCACCGAAGCAGCAGGGGTGCTGCACACCTAGGAGTCGGCGCATACGCCGCTGGCGCATGCGGCATCTGCAGTAGCATTGCACTCCGATTTGTACAAGCCAAGCACGTGGCTGGGGACGGTCTGCATGGCATGGTGTGGCGAGTGAATAGTGGTGTTCAACATTTGCTGGCCGTGACGTCTGGCAGCAGCATCAGCAGCACTGGCCCTGCCCTTGCAAACTCAGCAACCACATGCGTGGCTGATGCCACATGCATGCAGAGGCAGAGCCAAATGCTGTCAGCCTTGGCGCCAGCATACACAAGCTCACGCAAGTGCTGTTGGCCACTCACAAAGCACTTTGAGATACAGATGTTGATGTACGACCGTGTGGTGAGCCCAGACGCCTCATTGCTTATGACGCACACAGGGTCCCACACATCAACATCACCAGACTTGGGGCAGCGAGACACGCAGTCTGCAGGGTTGAAACGCATGCAGGGTGTTACATGGTCACGTCGCAGATGCGCAAGCAGCATGCATATGGTCGGCGGTGAGCAGCTGCAGCAGGCATTCCCTGCATTGCATGCCAAGACTGCTGTGCACAGCCCATCAACGCCTGTGCACCCACTCCTTTCAGCTGGCCTTACTTGAGTTCCTGCATGCACCACGGCATGCGGCAGCAGGTGAATGGGCCATCCGCAGCACGCATGGTTGCATGGGGGCATGTTTGCAGCTGGATCAACTCACGTCAGCGTGCATTCACCGGGCCCGGTGGACTTGGCGCCTGAGCAGTCTGCCACACGCGAGTTTGGGTAGGTTGTGTTTGTGCGAACGTCACAGACCGGCTGATAAATGGCCGGGCACAGCACGTTGGCGCAGCCTGCGCCAAGGGAATGTGCACAGTGGTGAGCTGCTTGACATCCGCGCTGCGTAGTTGCAACAGCGCAACCCGACACAGACCCCCTGCGCGCGCGTTGCCAGTTCTCACCCGCGGCGCCCTGCGCCAGGCTGCGGTTGGTTGCATCAGCGCCTGGCATCAGCACCGCCAGCAGCATCACTGGCATCAGCACCCTGAACATCGCCATGCGATTTGCGACGGCCGGGGTCAGGACACAGGAGATCGGCTGCCGCTGAGCGACTGGTTGGAATGTCGCAGGTGATTCCTTAATACGGAACCCGAACGCCCCCTGTCCAGCGTGCAAACCCTGCCCTGCAAGACGCCCGCCAGCGGGCATGGCAGTTCCTCGGCCGTTAGGGACCTGTCGCGCTCAAACAAAATACAGCAAGCTGGCCGATCGTGCATTTTTCCACAGGCGCTGTCATCACGCGTGCAGTGTGCACGCGTTAGCCTGATAGCTTGTGGCTCAGCTTGTCAACACGGTATCGATATGTATAAGCTGACGTCGATGTCAGCACGCTGCTAGAAACATCAGGAGGCTCAGCATGAAGAGGGTCAGCACCTGAGGCGCCTGAGTGATACCCAGCGCTCTGTCACAAGGCTGCCAATGGTGCCACCGCCAGCAAGGCCGTCGCGTCCTCCTGGCCCGACGCTTGCTGCTTCCACTGCATACTGCATCATCGCGCAGTGCAGCGCAATGTGCCCGCTGGGCAAGGCGGCGCTGACAGTGCCGGCGGCACCGTGCCGCAGCTGCTGCTTGCACAATTGTGCAGGCCTCCAAGGTATCCAAGGAGCTGCGGACCCGCGGCGCCCCGGCGGCCAGGCCTGGGGTTCGAGTTCGGGCTCACGGTCGGCTACAGCGGACACGCGCGGCTGCAACGACTGGGCGAGCAAGCTGCAGAATCAGGGGGCGATCATGCGCTCGTTGCCCCAGAGCGGTCAAGGTGATGATCTCTCGTTGTGTGACACGACTTTGCGTACTTTGCTGTTATTGCTGTAACACGGTCGCTGCAGCGCACGGGCTGCAGGAGGAAGTGAGCAGCACGGTGCAGCAGCGCAGCTCGCTTACTCAGCAGCTCAGGACGATGAACGCAGCGGCAGCTCCTCGGATCTCCCTACAGGATGAGCATCGGGTGAGGCAGGAAAACTCGAGCTCCTGTCGACAGAGGGCACAGGCACCGGGAGACCATGGATCTAGCCGGCTTGTAGTCTCATGGGATACTACATTTTGAGGCTACACAGCTGGCCAGATGGCAGATCTAGAGGGTTGCACGTGTAACACGTGCACGGGCCACAACAAGGCCACAGAGCTGTGTGCGCTCGAGCACAGCGAAGGCTCCGTCTCAAAACATGCTGGTCTGGCCCCCAAAGTCTGGGCTTAAAAATGCACAGGTGTGGATTGAAACCGCGCTAACCGCGTGTCCCGGGGGGTGCAAACATCCCTTCGATTTCGTGGTTGCAGGAGCAGGAAACGGCTCAGGGGAAACAGCCCACGCCACGGTCAAAGGTTTGCAGGTCTGGTCAACAGGCGTGGGAATGCCATGCAGCGCATGCTCAGCAGTGCCATGCAGCACAGCATACGCGTTCTGTCACATTTGCGCTTGCATCACAGTGTTGGTGCAGCGCGCCGACCTAGGTCAGGCCTGCAGCAAGGGCAGGTCTGGTGAAGTGAATATGCTGACATGAACTGTTCACGCTTAAACCGGCTGTCAAGAGTACTGGAAGCATGCTGTTTCCTGCACAGTAGCCCATGGTGTGTTTTACAGTTGTTTAGGGCGCCGCGAGGGCGCATACAACCCCTGTCCCATGAGCCGCTGACAAGCACTTTAACTGCACCCTCCCTGCAGCCGGCTGCAAGCAGTGCGCAGGTGTCCTGTCGTTGTTTGAGAGGCTGGAACTGTGGTGCAACAGGTTTGTAAGGGTGCAGCGGTAGGGTGTGGGGGCAGGCTTGCCTGCGGACCATTCCCTTCCTTAACTCATGCCCAAGGGCGTAGTTCTTTCTTTCTTTAAGGGTGCAGCAAAGCGCTAACAATGCAAACCCTGGTGTGGCGCGCCCTCCCACGCGCGCCCTCCCACGTGTGCACACTCCATGCACTCCGTGTGGCGTTTGCGCGCTGGGTGGCTCAGCCATCCCCGCCACATGGTGAGGCAAGGGTACTGCTTGCAATGCGGTGTTTGCAACGCTATCCATCTGTGCAGCTCATGCAATGACTCGACCTGCTACCTGCGACCCGCGACCTGCGTGCATGGCAATGTTGCTTCCCGTTGTGCAGATGGCACCGCTGCCCCCTTTGTGACGCGCACCGCACGGTGCAGGTGAATGTTTGGTTGAGTAACATGAAGATGCGCAGGCAGCAGCCAGGGCTATCATTTGCTCAGTTTGGCTCATGTTCTGGGACAGCATGGCCATCAGAGCTTGGCCGCCAGCTGCCTCCATGCCGCTTACCATGGCTACGAGCCCAAAGGCTCATGGGGCTTGCAGTTGCGTGGCTAATATGATGAGACAAGCGGCTGTCCAGCTGTGCAGCTGCTGCGTGACAGAATTCTACCTTGCGCACTCCCGTTAACGGAGCAACGCTGCAACATGTCCTGAAGCTTGCTTGGTACCTCACTAAAAGAACCTGTGCCATGGTGCGCACCATGCATGCAGGCACGTCCACCTGGGCTAAGCTAGCTAAGCAGAGCCATGGCCTGTTATCCAGCAACACTAGTTATCTAGCAACACAGTACTGTGGCAGATCCTCAGCTGGTCAGCGAGCTCAGCCCCTTTTGACAGAAGGTTCTGAACACACCGCCTGGGGTTTCGCTGTTTGATGAGCTGACGGATGCCGCCACGTCAACCACCAGCCAACACCACCTGTTGACATGCGCTGCAGCTGCGCCGGATGCAGTCTTGGACGCCAGCGTGCCCAGTCAGCAGGCAGGTGCAGTAGATGCAGCCAACTGGCGAGCGCTGTCGTGCAACGTACCAGGCATGCAGCCTGAGAAGGTGGCAGTTGCAAACCTGCTGTGGGTGCATGGACGACTACCTGACGCGGCAGCTCAACAAGGTCCTGTGGAGCGACAGACTGGACGCGGTCGAACACGTGTTGATGCTGTTCAGCCGCATCAAACGCAAGTTCATCAGCCCCAAGGAGGCCAACGATCTGCGCATTGCCGGCACCAAGTTCTTTGATAAGTATGGTGTGTCTCTGGCGGAGGTGGAGCAGCCTTGGAGGCTGGCGATGGAGTGGCGGTCCAAGCGCATCAGCCTTGTATACCTACAGGGGAACCTTCATGGCGTCATCGACCTGGTGGACTGGCAGCGACTCTCCGGTCTCGAGACAGCTGTTGCCACTGAGCCTGGGTTTGCCATGGTCAAGTTGGCTGCAGGGGTGACGATCACGGCAGCGATCGCAAGCTCGCTCGCGAGGCAGCTCTGCCATGAGTCATGACACTCACGAATGAGGTGTATGAGGTGTTGTTCGTGCTTGAAACGCACATGCTCCCTGGTCACCTTGGTGGAAGACGAGCTTATAAGTTTTGTACCACCACTGTGCATCACGTTACAAGCATTGATTTATCGGGGCATGTTGCAACAATTACAAACAATTGAAGTGATGCTCTTCCAATTACATGGCCCAGCTGTGGCAGCACTATAGTGTGGCTAGCTAGCCACATACTAAAGTTTGTGTGCAAACGCCACTCACTCGTTGCACTTCCTGCTTCTTCAACGCAGCACCGTTTGAGCAGCCATCAATCCACTGCAGTCACCAGGCCCTTGATACACACAACAGGCTGCTACGCGCTGAGAACACAAGCCTGTTGGCCACATAGACCTGCAGGCCCAGCTGGGGATCACGATATTAAGATCAAGGTTACATCAACAAGCAAATTTGTGAGGAATGATGGGCCCATATCCAGTGGCAACAAACATCAATGCTCGCTTACTTGAAACAATTAGTCAGATGGCATTATTCCAGGCATGCGCATCATATGATCGGCAGTTGTGTGTGCAGGGTGCATGGCGTGGGTGCCCTGTAGGCTGTAGGCCATGGCCATGGCCACTGTGTTTCTTATGGCGTAAACATGTACTGGCTGGCGCCAGCTGTGAGCTGTGCAAAGCCCAAAGTCAGTGAGTGCCTTTTATTTGAAACGTGTATCGGGCACAGCGGCAGCCTGCCTAGAAACACAAGATCAAAACAGGTTCTTCCACTTCAGTTTGGTGCAGTCGTAGCAGGGCGCTCCGCCAGGGATGACCACGGGCAGGCAGCAGGGCAGGGGGCTGGGTGAGGGGCTTGGGCTGCGGTTGTGGCGTGGCGACTTGGCCGAGGTGGCGTTGCCAAAGGTGCAGGTGGCATCAAGGTTGCCGGCGCTGTCGATCCACACCGCCTGGCAGATGCCACTGAGAAACGTATCCCTGCGTGGGTGCAGACAAGAAGTGCAAGCGCTAAGATGCAGCGGGCGGAGGGGGCAACAGGGGTGTACCGACAGGCAGGGCTCACGGCTATCGCAGCCCTCAAACATCTCTGTGGTCAGCGTAGTCAGCGATTGACAGGTTCTGCTGCTGACTGCTGCCAAGCCCAACCATCAACCATGACTGGCTCAGCGCTAGTAGCGCACGCTGCTCTGCAACCTGACTGCCCGCACCAGGTCCCTTCAGGAACGTCCCCGGGCTTCTGGAGTTCTCACCTGAAGAAACCAGGGCAGTAGCGGCTGATGCAGGTGGCGTTGGGGGTGGAGCAGGCAGGAGCCGCCTGGCAGGGGTCAACAAGGCAGTTGGTGACGGGCTCAGGAGCGATGGGGTTGGTTGGGGGGCACCTGCCAGCAATCTGTACCGCCTCACGCTGGGTGCACTGGCCACTGCAAGCAGGTGGCAGCAGTATGGGCAGTGGATGTCAGAAAGCATTCAAGAAGAGGTGAGAGTGAAGTCCTTGGTGAGCAATCCGTTGCAAAATCGGCAGCAGCTTAAGCGAGGCTTAATTTTGAATGACCTGTAGCTGAGGACCTGCAGCCAATACGACCAACTGCCAGCTGTTGGGAAACCTTTGAAGTATATGGTTGTGATGTGCGGCCTGCAACCGGGCTCACCTGTACGCTTCCACCCTGGCGCCAGCTGGGTCCAGCTGCTCAGCGAAGCAGCGCGTAGGCCACTCGGCAGCAGATGCGCTGCATACAGGGAAGCTTGGAGAGGCGGAGCGGACACTGCCGCCGCATGCCGCATCGGCCGTGGCGTTGCAGACGCCGTTGTACGAGGCAAGGACGCGCCGCGAGGGCGCATAGCACTCAGCGATACAGCGGTTGAAATACGAAGTGGACGCGGTGGTGTTGCCTGCACGGCTGAGGTAGCAGACCGGGTCGTAGGACGACACGTTGGCGGCGGCGCCCGTGGGGATGACAGGGCAGCGGGTGACGCACTCTGTGCAGGGCGGCAGTGGCAAACACAGACACGTGAGTTCAACCAGAGGTGCAGTTCACCTCAGGCTGCCAAGGCATGCGCTGCTGCGTGCGTGCGTGCATGCTGTGCACATATGTGCTGGGCAGGGAGGCGCCCGGCACAGTGCGCCCTGTCAGAAATTGAACGGAAATCATGCATAACTAATGAGCGTGGCACCAGCAGGTATTACAACGACAATGACATTGTGGTGACTGCAGCAATAGCGGCATGGAAACGTGCTTACAAAGGTACTCACTTGCAGCCTTTGCCGGGCAGGCCATGTTCAGCAGGCGGATGCCCCTGACGCTGTCGCAGTGCGCTTCACAGCGGTTGAAGTACGTCTTGCCCGTCAGCGTGTCGCAGGCCGGCTGGTACTCGCGCGGGCACGTGCAGGCTACAGCGATGGGCGACTCAGCTGCTGGCAGCCGGCTGCAGGTACCCATGGTGTAACGGTCCTGAGGCACGCCAGCGCACTCGGCGGAGCAGGGGTTTGTGTGCGTTGTGTTGGTCATTGTGTCGCACACAGGGCTATAGAAGGCGCTGCAGATGCATGCTGTGGGGTGGAGAGTACAGGCACAAGGAGAGCGTCGGTGGAAGAAAGCAAGCAGGTCAGCACGTGCACAACCTGTTCAGCACATCACTGCCGAGAAACACGTGGCATATGCACTTGACGATGCCACACCGCTGCTGCAGGTCCCACAATGCTATGCCCCTGAAGTCAGAGAGCCCAGGCCCCGAGAAGCCCGCCTTGCCCATGCCAGTGATAATAGTCACAAGTGTTACCTCCACTCATCAGGCCACTCACTTGCAGCACACTCCCCCGCAGCAACACGGTCGCGAGGCACGCCAGCGCAGTCTGACCGGCAGGTGTTGGGGTAGCTGGTGTTGGTGGCGGTGTCGCAAACAGGGGACCACTCGGCAATGCACAAACAGTCTGCACAGGGGAAAGGACAGGTGGTGTGTTGGTGTGCTGTCTTTGAGCTTCTTTTGACACCCTCTTGCACCATGAAAACTGTGAAAAGAACACCACTCTGCAGGTGTGCAAGCAAAACACAGCACCGCAGGTTTGCAGGTAGCCTGCAGCAAACACTTACCAGTGGTCGAGGTGGGGACTGGGTCACTGCGCAAGTCAAACAAGCAGCAGGCATGCAATCGCTATGTAATAAAGCTCACTTGCCGATGGCTGAAGCTGTGAAAGGCTGTTGAATGGCCTGCTTTTGGGGGCAGGCATGGTCAGGTCTGAGCTTATCGTGAGGCTCCTAACGAGGCCAGCTGAGTGTATTGCATCCGACAGTATTTGCTGCACATGGCATTGCCACAGCTTCAACAGCAGCTCAATGCAGTGCAAGGCGGCGGCCTGTTGCGCGCCTGCTTGAGCAGGCACCCATGGTGTAACGGTCCTGGGGCATGCCAGCGCACTCGGCGGAGCAGGGGTTTGTGTGCGTTGTGTTGGTCGTTGGGTCGCACACAGGGCTGTACAAGGTGTTGCAGACGCACGCTGTGGGGGGCATCGGTTGGGGGCAGGCAGAGGAGAGTGTCAGCACAGCAAACCCTCTCTCAAGACATGTGCCCACTTCATCACCCAGACGTTTGCCTGCAGCTGCTGTCTACTGGGCAGAGACGCTAGTACGTCACGAATGCACTGAGCTGAGCTTTTCCAAAACAAGCGCTCCTCAACCCATTGCAATTGACGCACAGGCAAGCGCTGGCCTGCAAGGGCAGTGGGCTTGCAGGGTGCTACTCACTCGCAGCGCATTCGCCGGGGGACAGACGGGTGGCGGGGAGGCCAGCGCACTCAGCAGAGCACACGGAAGAGTAGGTTGTGTTGGTTGCGTTGTCACACACGGGGTCCCAGATGGCGGTGCAGATGCAGTCTGCAGCAGGGCATGCGAAGCAACGGCAGCTAAGGTGGAACAGGCTGTAATTACACACAGCCAACATTCAACAGTGCCCTGCTTGCGGGGAAGGCCTTCGAGCCACTTTCGGTCATGAGCCTGTAAATCCTGGCCCATTTGGGACAGGGGTTGTATGCGCCCTCGCGGCGCCCTAAACAACTGTAAAAACACACCACCACCAGGCTGGGGAGGTGAGACATCAGGCCTGTGAGCAATGCCAGGGGCAGGCAGCAGCAAGATAAGCATGATAACCATTGGCTGATCAGGCTGCGCAAAGCATATGATGTATCGATAGCGGATGGCAGGGCGTACCTGCCAGGGCACTCGCCCGGGATCGTGTCACTCTCAGCATGTGCGCATGCAGCCCGGCAGGCATTGCTGAAGGTACGATTCGTGGCCAGCTCGCACACAGGTGCCCACTCCTCAGTGCAAATGCAGTCTGCATGTGCATGCATGAGGTGGGGCAGCAGTGGTCATGGACCATGCCAGCTGCAGCTTGCGTTGTATGCAACACACCGTCTGCATCGTCAAGCGCGCGGTGTGCCACCGGGCGAGCTGAAGCAGTTGCCAGCAGCAGCGCTAGCAGCGCGGCCAGGGCAGGCGCAGAGCACAAAGCGCGCGACATGAAGGGGCGCGACAGTGTGGGAGGTCGAACGACTGTTGTTGGGCTGCACGCAGAGCGATAGAAACAGGAATGCCCAGCAGTTGCCCCCGCTTGGCTTTTGCACGCTGCGAGGAGGTCCGAAACTGCTGTCGCTGCGATGGTGGGCGAGAAGCTGGCCTGGGCTGGTGTACCAGCAGCCGCCTGCCACAGTGTGACCACAAGCCAGACAAAACGGGCAACCGCGCCCTCCGACAATCGCTCACATCGTGCCCAGCAGCAACGTCCGCAAGCTCGCAGGCGATGGCGAAGAAAGCCAGGGCTCAGAGGGTGTGTTGCCCGCAACCGTACTGGCAGAGGCAACAGGAGCAGCTGCCGCCGTGCCATGTACCCGATGCAACACAAACGGCAGCTGCCGCAGCCAACGGTCATTCGCAGGGCGCTTCGGCACAATGCATGCAGAGCAGTCGTGTGTATGTAAATTGTCGCAGAATCTGCAGAGTTGTTGCAGCGCTGTCTGGCAGCTGGGGTGCACACGAAGATGAAGCCAATGTCAAGCTGCTGAGTTAACTTGACAAAGCGCAGCAGACCAATGTAGAGTGTGTAAGTCCGCTGCGGGCCTCCACACGCCAGAGGCAATAGCAGCATTTGAAATGCTTGAGGCTGGATGCGCATCGTTGCAGCACCATTTCTGGCGCCCTGTAGACTGTAACAAGCTCCATCCATCCATCCACCAGCACAAGCACAAAGCACTGTTACATCATTGGCGACAATGATTCATCGCCCCTTAAAGTCTGCACAGCATCAATTATGGCAGAATGTGGCCGCGTGCTGATGCAGCATAGCACCCAATCGGACGTTGGAGCTGAGGAACAACCAAAGGCCATGGGAAACATGATTTGGCTGCCTCCCTGCAGCAAGGTGACATTGCGGTGGAAGCATGGCAGTAATAGATACGAGGCACAGTGCACAACAGCAACCCAGCTTCATTAGGCTTTGAGGGCAGCGGCGGGTGTGAGGGGAAGGGCCACAGGGATGGACAGGCGATGGAAGGGTACTGGCAAGGGCAAGGGCATAGGGAAGGGCGGCTTGCGGGACGGGCGGGTGGCCAGGAGCTCGTGGCTGGTGGGGACGTCAAGCTGGAGCGCCTCCTCTTCCTGCTCAGGCGCCAGCACTCAAGCTTGGGGTACGAATGCCTGGTGGTGACGTCCTCCAGCAACGGGTGGGAGAAGGGGCTGCTGGCAGTTCTGAAGGCTGCAGCCAGCTCTTGGTTGAATGAAGCCTTGGCTGCTGAATGGCTGCACACTGAGCCCTGAGCTGTATTTAGGTTTAAGAGCCCAGACACTGAGCTGGGCACAACTGCATGCTCAACCTTCAGCAAGTTCAACGTTGGTGCCTAACTTGGACCCAATGCCCTTGCCCGGCACCTACGCAACCTGCATCTTGGCAAGCTGCTCCTCGATGGAAGAAAGCTTGCCCATCACCGTCTTCTCCATGTTCTCCATCTTGACATCCATGTTCTTCTGCAGCTCGGCCATGTTCTTCTGCAGCTCAGCCGAGTGATACAGCTGCAGCGCCTCCACGGAACCCACAATTGCTGACCCAGTGAAGAGGGCTACCCTTGCAATGGTGATGTTGGGTGGGAAGGCTGTGTTCAAAGCCGCCCCGTCTTCCACGCTCAATGCCTTAGCAGAGCGGAGGGAGGTGCTGAAGAAACGCCAGAACATTCCTGAGCGCAAGTGAGGAGAAATTTGTTCTTAATGATCATCCTGCCATAAGCTGTCCGCGGCCGCTGCCACTGCGCATGCTGCAGTTGCTGTGCCGCACTGCTGCAGACTCATTGAGGACAGAGGCGATGCCTGCTAGAAGGGTTTGGTTGGTGCTGCGGCCGTGCAAGGAGCTGCTGGACCCTGTTGGCGCAGGGGAGAAGCGCATGGTGGTTCAGAACCGGGAGCTGAGCAGAAACTTCAGCATGCCCCCTACCAGATGTCATGCGTGGCATGGCAGCAATTGCAATCTCATGCGCGAGTGACACGACCACATGCGCCGGTCCTGTGAAAGCGCGGAGCCGAGCCCACCTGGAAACGCACACAAGGAGCGAACTCTCAATGTTGACGGTGCACGCGCTTCAGTACCGCCTAACAGGCACCCAATGAGACATGCAGGCTGAGATGAATGTGGAAGGTGGCTGCATGCATAAATGTGTTCAAGCCCTGAAGAAGAAGCGTTCACCTGTGTTCACAACAAACAGGTTCCAACAAATGTGCCCAGCCACACTTCTGATGTGTTGAGCCCCAACAACGAACTTGTATATCGCTTACCATGGGCCTTGTGGTGGTCAGTAAGGTGGTGCAGTGCGACCAGCAAAGTGCATACGACCAGTGGCTGCAAGTGGTTTGGCGTCAGGGCGGAGGACTGCCACCATGCGAGGTCCTGGAGCCTGGCGATCCCACCACAGGCGCGGATTGCCTCCGGCTCGTCAGCGGCTGCATCAGGGAGCGCATCCTTGAGACGGAGCGCCCGTCCAAGGTCGTCTACACCATTGTTTCAGGCCCCTTTCCCATCAAGGACCATCGCGGCGAGATCACCTTTCAAGCACCCACTGATGGGGATGATAGTGCAGCTGGTGCCACGGTGGTTCAGTGGCGGGTCCAGTACTCACCTACGGTTTGGGGAATTGACTGGCTGTTGCATGCCATCATGCAGAGCGTCTTCAACTGGATGCTCTCCACCCTTGCAAAGGAGGTGAAGAAGGGTCAGCGCAAGTGAGGCAGCGCATTGGTTTGTGCTTTGTACATTGCTTCCTCTCCATGTATTGACTAGTGACGCGCACAGCCATGGCCAAGGGGAATTCTGATAGCTTGTGCGCGTAGTGCGTGTCAACAGGGGACTGTCAGTGTCACTATCATGGCATCAAGAGCTGCCGCATGGTGCGAAGCTGCTCGCAGCATCCGACTTGCCACGCCTCTCAGAGCGAGTTGAACTGCAACGCTGATTTCTCGTGCTGCCATGGCCGTTGCACTTGACTGCCTGACCAGACTTGCCTTCATTCTTTCTGTCGATGGCAGACTCACACACTCGCCTTCCTGTTTGCCATTGCTTTCGGAGTTGCTGAACTAAACATTCTCCGCTCCCTGTGCATTCTTTGATTTTGCACATGTGCGCTGAACCTTGAGAATCGCGCTGAACCTTGTCAGTTGCGACGCATGTTTGTGCGCCACCAGTGTCTTTCCAAAGGAAAATGCCAATGTTTGGGGTTTCTGCAGAATGCGGGGTGCCTCAAATGACAGGTGCAGCTAGCTGCCAGGTTGACCCGCCTTGTGATGAGCAGCAAGTGCGGTCACCTGCATGACTGTCAGGCGTTTCAGCTCAAGTGGGTAGGGTTGTCTCCCAGCTGGCACCCGCCATGCCGCTGCTGAAATTCAGCACGGTCCTGCACTGCGATCGGCAGCGCGCCTACGACCAGTGGCTGCAGGTCGTGTGCCGTCAGGGCGGAAGGCTGCCGCCTTGCGTTGTGCTGGAGCCCAGTGACCCGATCACGGGCGCAGGCTCCGTGCGGCTGCATCAAGGAACGCATCCTAGAGGCGGAGCGACCATCGAGGGTTGTGTACACCTTCGTGTCAGGGCCCTTCCCCATCAAGAACCATCGCGGCGAGGTCACCTTCCATGCACCCACTGCCACCTCGGTCGCGGACAGCACCATGCTTGATTGGCAGGTCCAATACACGCCTCCCCTGTGGGGCATTGACTGGCTGCTGTATGCAATCATGTGCAGCGTGTTCAACTGCATGCTGTTGATCCCTGCTCGCGAGGTGGAGGCGGCGCCGCCATCACACAAGTGAACTTAACTTTAAGGCTTTGAAGGCTACGCAGCAGCGCAGAGGCGTCGCTCGCCTTAAAGTCATGGCCATTGTGCTGCAGCTCACCATCAGAACTGTGCTGGTTGGATGTCACTGCTGAGAGAAGTCCTGCCATTGTAACTGGCTTGGTTCATAGAAACGGGTCGTCTGCAAGCGGCAGCGCAGGGGCCCGGGCTCGGCTCAAGTAGAGCTTGCGTCCTGGTTTCCTCAACGTTGCTGATGTATGCGCCTCAACTTGCGTGTAGTTCAAGGCCCAAGCATGACCGCACTTAGCACTTCACGCAAGAAACTGTGCAGCACTCCTCTGACTCTGCACTGCACATGCACTGCAAGATGTGCTCAGGTTATTGCAAGTCACCACATCGTTTTGTTATTATTAGAATCTCAATCTCGAACGGCCTGGCTTGATAGCAGAAGCAGCCTGTTCATAGCTGTTGCAAGATATTTTGCATCATTCCACACCTGCGCGAATTGCGGGTTGTGCCAACACGCGCCGTGAGCTCCAGAAAACCCTGCTGCATGGATGCCGCTGATCACGCTGCAGCTGGGCCAATGTGGCAACCAGGTGCGGTCCCACAGAAACCACGCCGCGCTGCCGAAGTCTAGACACAACTGCTAACAAACTTGCCTGTGGCGCCAACCTGACAACCATGCAGCTGGGCTACAGCTTCTTCCAGACGCTGGGTGCGGAGCTGTCTGCATGCGAATATGGCAGGCAGGCGCTGGAGGAGTACTTCCGGCCGCTGCAGGTGCAGTGTGTGCTGCGCTTGCGTGTGTGGTCACTTCACGCATGCAGCCAGTACACAGGGAGCCGTCAAGCTGAACGATGCCAACAGCATAGTGCACACTGCGAGCCTGTGGCATGGGCGCTGCTGACTTGTGGGTGCTGTTGCTGCTGCTGCTTGAGCTCCGCAGGGTGCCAGTGTTCAGGATCAAGACAAGCTCGTGGCCAGGGCAGTCCTGATTGACATGGAGCCCAAGGCAAGTCGCGTGACAACAGCGCTGAGGCCGGTCAAACAGCGCTGCTGCTAGCAGGGCCACAGCACTAGCGCTAGCTACCTGTCACTTCCCCCCTATGGCTGTTGCAAACAGCGCATAGGCTGTCAAGCATTCAAGGCTGCATGCAGCAGGAGCCTAGCCCAAATCTAGAGCATGAGTGGTCGTGCTGCTTGCTTGCAGGTGGTCAATGCAGCACGTGCTGGTGCTGCCGCGTCAGGTGGCTGGTGGCGGTACCCTCCCAAAGGCTTCTTGTGCATGCAGGTGCGACACAACGCTGTTGCAGCCTGGGGCCACTGAGCGCTTTTGTGTTGGTACACGGCGATTGTAAATGCTGAACGGCACTTGGTGCTGGAAGGGGGCAGCCATTGCTGCCACCGCGGCTGCCGCAGTTGCTGCCGCTGCTTCCCTTGTGCTCACACTGGCCACTTTTCTGTAGGCCGTGCGTAGCCCAGTACATCTGTGCAAAGCACAACAGCTGGCATGAGCACACAGATGAGCTTGACAGTGTGCGCTGGCACACCACGTCGCACTGACAGCATTGTACATGACACTGATTACTCACACTTATTTCAGCGCGGCGCCAACCCTTACCATGCCCTGCGCAACCCTTCCATGCTGTGTCCTGTCCTCAGAGTGGGTCGGGTAACAACTGGGCGCACGGCTTCAACGGCTACGGCCCAGCGGTGCACGCAGACGCCATGGAGCTTGTGAGTGCCTTGCTGCATGCAGGAGGACTTTGCAGGGGGTCTCTGTGTGCATGTGCAAGCTGGCGCTGAGCAAGGCACAGGTGCTTAGGAAGCACGCACAGACAGGGAGTCAGCAATGTTGTGCCAAGTGCAGAGGACCTTGCAGGGTATGATGACATGCAGCTGATGCTGTGCACTCTGCGCTGCATTTTGTGCAGGTGCGCAAGGAGGTGGAGGCGTGCGACCTGCTGTCGGGCTTTATGCTGCTGCAGAGCATGGCCGGCGGTACAGGCGCTGGGCTCGGCACGTACGTGGCCCAGGTGACCCCTCCGCTCAACCCCAGCGATTCCGTACAGCGGGGCGAAGCTCTGTGTGTGCATAAATTCCAACTGAACAAATGTTAGGGCAGGGTTGGAGTGCTTCGGCCATCTGTGATGAGATTTCTTGAGGCACCGCCAGGGCGTATCAGCGCCCAAGATGGGAAGGATCTTCTGCTGCTGAGTCAACAGTGCTGACCCTGCTCCCTGCTCGGCTGCGCCTGGCATGCGGCAGGCACTGCGAGACGAGTTCCAGTCCTCGCACCTTGTCAACTGCTGCGTGTGGCCGTACGAGTCAGGCGAGGTCATCGTTCAGAGCTACAACACGCTGCTGACACTGTCACACCTGGTGCGCAGCGCTTGCAGCTTGCCGGGCAGTTATACCTCATGGCTGTGCCAGGCAGTGCATGCCCTTGTCAGCTTCACAGCACCCAGCTCTGGGTGAATGTTTGACTGTCACACTTTTGACTGGCAATGGCAAGTCGCAATCCACACTCTGCACGTTGGCGCAGCTGGAGGCGTCATACAGGCCCTTACGCCCGATGCTGGCTGCTAGCCCATGTGAACAACAACTCAAGTCCCAATTTTCTCCTGATGGCTGGCATCTTTGATTACACGCCACAACAGGCGGACGTGTCTGATGGCATCATGCTGATGAGCAACGAGGCGCTGCACAAGCTCTGCAACAAGCTGTACAACATCCCAAGGCCGTCCTTTGCAGACATGAATACCATTGCTGCCAGGTATGTGCATGCGTGGGTGGTGTGGGGGGCGGTGTTGGAGGCAGGCTGTTGTGGACGCTGCTGTTGACGATGAAGAGCGGCAGCTCCAGCAGCATGCAGGTCAGGTGCCAGCAGGAGAGCTGGAGCAGCAGGTCGAAAGGGAGAGTTGCAAATGAGCGCAGCCGGCAACGCAGACACATAGGCTGCAGAAAGGACCTAGGCCTGGTGGTGGTGTGTTGTCGGAGGAATGGACGAGTAGTGTACCCTAGCTTGCAGTGGCCACTCGTTACGTTGCCACTGCCTGTGCAGCTGCTGCTTCCATGCACGCCACAATCCAGCGCTCTGCGCCCTGCTGCTCCCACCATCTTCTGCAGGGCGATGGCAAACCTGCTGCTGCCCAGCACACACCGCTCAGCTGCCGGTGCCGCCGGCCATGCAGACAAGGGCGGCGGCGCCGCCAGTTCTCCCCCAAGCAATCAACCCCGGTCGTCTCCAGCGGGCAGGGGTGGACCGCCACAGCAACCTGCCCCCCCAGCTGCAGGTCAGGGTGCAGGGATGCAAGGTGCTCCGCTGCACCTGCTATCTGACGTGGTGACTCAGCTGTGCTGCCACCCGCACTACCGTCTGCTGTCCCTGCGCTCCATCCCCCAGGTGCGGAATGTTGGGGCTTCATTGCCGCCTGGAATCTTTGTTTTCGCATCCGCTGCAACGTGCGTGACCTTCCTTGGTTTAGTGCTTACCGCTGCGTTCCATTCGCTAGTACACTTGGCGCCAATGTCACCCTGCCTTGGCCTGATAATCAGAGTGCTTTGTTCAGAACAGAGCACTCTGAACAATCCCTTGCTCAGCCCCCTCCTTGTCCTCAGCCGCGCTGCGAGCGCAAAGATTGTGTGCACTTCAAGCATCTGAGCTGCAAGCCCATCACTCTGCAGATGCCCGCTGCAAGCGCCGAGTTCACCACCTTCACCTGGCAGGCCATGACCAAACGGTTGAAGCAGATGCTGATCACCGGTAAGGCTGACTAGGGTTACCTAGTGTGCTCAGGCGGAGCCCGCAACACTACAGGGGCACTGGGCCAGAGGTCATGGATGCCAAGTTGAGCTGGCCGTGTGGCGCAACAGCCCACGTGCTGTGTCATTGTGTCGCTATTGGACCCGGCTGTTGTGTATTGGCCGTCATGTTGACCTGGCATGTACTGGGCATACCGGCAACAGATGCTGTTGTGCCCTGTTGCGGGCTTTTGAAGACCTGCTACCGCAGCTGCTGCTCCTCTTCTGCACCCGTGTCCCAGGCAGCGTGATGGAGGAAGGCATGGACTGGGGCGTGTCTGTGGCCGAGGGCACGCATGGGACACGAGCCGCTGCCAGCGGTCCGCTCGCACATGGCCAGTTGCAGGGCCGCGGGTCTGGCATCAACCGCTCATTGGCCAACTGGCTGGTGCTGCGAGGGCACTCGGCGCAGGACGTTGACGTGATGGACTTTGCCGACCCTGTGCTGTACACGCCATGGTGATGAGGGCGCATGGGGCGGTTGGGCAGCGCGCAAAGGCTTACAAAGGAGATAAGGGAGAGTGAGGGAGTAGGATGGGTGCTGGCGGGTTGCTTTCAGCTGGGGTGAGGGGCAGGCTGATGCGTGGCGTGCTGTGTGGGGGGCTTGGGGTACACCCGCTGTGGCGGTGCAATCAAGTTCGTTGCCGACGTGCCGCTTCCCTGTCCCGCCGCAGGTCATTCGACCCCCTGATGGTGTCGTACAGCCCCCTGAAGTACAACAAGTACATGATGTCGGCAGCGATGCTCAGCAACGACCAGTCATCCATCGGACCCATTCGCCGCATGCAGGTGCGGTGTCTGTGCTGACTGCCAGCGGCGCTTTCAGCACCTACGCACGTGTGGCATGTGACGTGACAGAAAGGCATTTGCAAAGCGTCGCGCTTTGCCTTATTTGCTGTGCAAGGCCAGCTCTGGGCTTAGCTCAGTGTGCCATTGTGGCTCTTCTATGACTTACTGTCGTTGTTGGGAATGCCTACCTGTCAGGCCCCTGAAACAGGCGTGTTGTGCTACACATTGTCCTCTGCAACAGCGACCACTGAAAGTTAGAATGCAGGCCAGGTCAGCTCACATCAGCATACTGCTCCTGAGGTTATCTGGGCTGACATATAGCTCCTGCTTTCTTGTTGCAGGAGAGGGCGTATGCCATGCTGGCGTCACGGGCGTTCGTGCACCAGTATGAAAAATACGGGCTAGGTGTGGAGGAGTTCCAGGAGTGCTTTGCGCACGTTGAGGAGACGGTGGAACGCTATGCTGTGCTGTAAGAGAGTGTACTCGGTGCAGGAGAGTGGAAGCTGTTTTCCAGGGGCCCACGTGCTGCTGTGACACGGCGACTGCTGTGGTGCCTACATGCATGCTGCTTTCACCACTGCTGGTGACTGAGTGATTGGCGGTGACCGCGGCTTTTGAGCACTGGTGACCAGAGACTGTGGCCGTTTGCCAGGGCATCTGCGCTGTTGACCTTGAGGCATGTAGTTTCCTTGAGCCTGGAAGGTGTGCAGCATCACACCTATACCTGCAGGTACATCGGAAGCTGGCGGAGCTGGCATTCCTACATGCAATTAGCAAGCCACCATTTCGGGCTGCATTTGCGAGCGCGCTGCAGCTTGCACCCCATTCATTCGCAGCCTTCCCCTTACGCGTGTCCTGTGGAACACCTGCTCCTCAGCCGCGTCGTACGTCCGCAGCATGGCGCGTTCCTGTCTGCGTTTTGCATCGGCGGTGGCGTTGCTGCTGCCACTGCTCCTGGCAGCTGCATCGGCGCGGCCCGTGGCGCGCCAGCTTTCCACCGAGAACCATGGTGGGCAGAAGCAGCGCGTGTCGCGTGCCAAATCAGCTGTGGCAGCCTGCCTTTGGGCAGGCTGCCACAGCGTTTCGGTCTGCTTTTCACGATGCGCCAATGGATTTGCTTGCGCATGCTACATGCACGACTGGCGTCTGTTTTTTTGGCACCAACCCACTCCCTGCATGCATGCGTGCATATTGTGCAGATTGTCTTTGCTACATGCTGTTCGCTCCGGTGTGTGATCCCACCACAAACACAACCTACACCAATGACTGCTTTGCCAATTGCTCCAATGTTCCGGCCAGCCGCACTGTGCCTGGAGCATGTCCCAGCAGCCCTTCGCCATCCAGGTGAGTCCTACAGCTGCCTTGGGGCTGCCAGCAGGCTGCCGATCGTAACCAGCATCATGCTAAGCGCATCAGACTAACCATGCCACATCAACACAGCCGCCGACTGGCAATGCAACGCAGCTGTTAACACAACTGCTGCTGCGCTTTGGCTGACCATGACCATTGACTTGTGCAGGTCACCTTTGCCTGCACTGCTGCCCTCTCACAGTGAGTGCCAACAGCATCTGCCGCAGCAACAGAGCGGTTGTTTCACCCTTTTCTTCCAACTGCCGAAACTTTACTTTGACACCCTGTGCAGGCTGCATCTGCTACATGCTGTACGCCCCTGTGTGTGACCTGGCCACCCACACCACCTACGGCAACGCCTGCCTTGCTGCCTGTGCCAACGTTACCGCCAAGAGCACTGTGCCCGGCGAGTGTCCCAGCGGCTCACCTTCCCCGTGAGTGACTGTACAGCACAGTGACTAGAGTGACTGTGCAGCTGACGCTGCGCAGGCGCGTGATTTTTGCACAAAACGCTTGCCTTGCGCAAGCCACCCCAGCTCCTTGCATTGCTGCAACAATCAGCTTCTGACGTCGATTGTCACTGTTGCTGCTGCTGTGCTCGTGTCTGCACAGGTCTGGCGGTAAGTCGGCTGCGTTGGTTTGGGCAGTTTACATGGTGTCTTGAGTCTTCTCGGCAGACTCTTCTGCCAGCGCAAAGCATAGCTGCCACATCAGGAGCAACAGAGCGACATGCCAAACGCCACCAGGCATTGGAGCAGCGCCACAGCCGTTGACCTCCTGCCCCTCGCATGCATGCTGCTCCCCTACATGCCACAGGCAGCGCGTCCAGCCGCGGCCACAGCCCCCCGCCCTGCATCTGCACCCGCGAATACCGCCCCGTGTGTGACACGCTGACGGGCAAGACATACTCCAACGCATGCACGGCGCGCTGCTCCAGCATCATGAGCGTCCGCCTGGTGCCTGGAGAGTGCTCCTCCAAGTGCGTTCTGTCCCTAATATGCCTCACACTCCATTGGTTGGTTGCATGACACGCCTGGCGTAATTGGCAGGACCTTGCGCCATGCTCAGGGGCAGAGGCCTTGCTTTCATTGTGTGCTTCAGGATATGCAAATGCTTTGCAGCACACTTGCCTTGGAAATTATTGATGCCCAGTGGTCGCCAACCCAGCTGCCAAGCATAGAACAGATCAGGACTTGTTATGCTGACGCACCTTGTCTCTGCTGTTTGCTGCTGCCCGCAGGGCCAAGAGTGAGTCTGGAGAAGGCCAAGGTGCAGCGTCAGAGGGAGGGGCGATGGGTTTGGTAGCCGGGTCATGGGCGTAACCACGTATTGCAGGCAAGCAGGGGCCTCGCACAGAGCGCTCACAGCCAAGTTCATTCTCTGGCACAGCCCGCGCCAGCCTCCAAGGGCTGCAAGTCAACAGTGGAGTCAGGGTCATCAGTTCACTGCTTGGTGTTTATACAAGTTACCGTACAACCGTGCTAGTAGTAGTGTGTGTTACAGTCCTGGGGGGCACCGCTAGGGCGCATAGGACCCCTGCCCAAAAACGGGCAGGATTTCCTGGTACCAACATCGAAAAGGGCTCACGTGCTGCTCTCTGCTTTGCTGGAGTGGATGCAAGGCACGCAGCCTGCATGACTGAAGTGGCATTGGAGTGCTCCTCTGAGGATCCCACGCTGCTGCTCCTGCACTGGCACACCTCAATTCTGCTGCCTCCTGCAGAATGCGCATCCAGCTGCCCCAGGACCTCCAACAATGTCTCCAGCTACGACCCCGTCTGCGTCATCACCCGCACGACGCTCGGCACCCGCGAGACAACCACCACCTCGTACTTTAACCCCTGTATCGCACAGTGCTATGTGAGTGGGTGGCCGGAGTACGGGGTGGAAAGTGCCATCGTGAAGTGTGGGATGGGGTGTGGGGCGTGGGGTGTGGATACAAGCGGGGGCCACAGGGACATGTGTGAGTGAGCCTAGGATGGGAATGTGCCTACCTGCCACCTGCTTTGCAGGTGCCGCAGCGGGAGTGTCAGCTCATCTGCATTGACTGGCATTGACTGGCAGCTGTCCCTGCGGTTGACACGCTGAAGGTCATCCTTGAAGGCCTAAACATCAGTGTGGCCCCAGCTCCCTCTCTCAGCACCAGCTGCGATGTGCATCCCCGCTGCGCAGGCTCGCCAGTCCCGTGTGCTCGGTATTTACAAGGGGGAGTGCAACGCCACCGCCGACACACAGTGCGCCAACGCCACCCGCACCGGCATGCAGCTGTGCAGCGCGTCATCGGCTGCAGAGTGGCCCAACCAGTGCTATGCACAGCTTCTGGACCCTGCCGGCGCTCGCGTCAGCTTGTATGGGTGAGTGCGCTTGGTTGGGTGCAAGGAGGCAGGGCGGGTGGGCGCCAGTGGGACAGAGGATTGCTCGCCACAGGCCTCACTGCCACCTCTTGCTGAACGCTTGCCGATCTCCCCTGCCCATACTTTTGCTGCCTGGTTGCTCCAGCGCAGTGCTCGTCATCGGCTTTACTCACACCCCTTGCCTTCCTCACCGCCATGCCCCTGCCCATACTGCTGCCACCTGCTCGCAGCGGCCAGTGCACCCAGCGCGAGGCGGTGCAGATCGCCGGCAGGTGCCCCCCGAACAACCCCATCGCTCCCGAGCCCTTCACCAACTGCCTCGTCGACCCCTGCCAGTTCGCGCCCCGCTGCCCCACCCCCAACGTCACCTGCGTCAGCCGCTATTGCCCTGGCTTCTTCAGGTGCGTGCTCAGGAACAGGCAGCGGTTCACCAGGGCTAGGTGGTAGGCTGTCTGCTGGTGCTACAGCTGCTGCCGCCTATGCTGCCGCAGCGCTAGTGCAGAAAGCTGGCAGGCGGGCCATGGAGGGAAGTGCATCTTTCAACAGGGCAGGTAGCCACTTCCTTCCCGCCTACTGGTACTGTGACCTTTTTCATGCAGCGGTGTGTGTTTGCACCTTGTGACCAGTAGCCAGCAAGCTGACGTTTGCGAAACCCTCACCCTACCCAAGCCCTGGTCACGTGCCTGCACCTCTCATCTTGACGCGCTCTCCGACATTGCACGCCCGCGCTTTTGGACGGCCCCCGCAGGAACACGTTCCTCAGCGGCATCTGCCAGGCAGTGTGGATCGACACCGCCGGCAACCTGGACACCACCTGCACCTTTGGAAACGCCACTTAGTCTGTGAGCAACGGTCGCTCACCCACCCCCTCGCCCAGCCCGCTGCCCTGCTGCCCCCCAGTGGCACGCCCCGGCGACGGCCCCTGCACCGACTGCGGCCTCAGGGGCAAGCTGTAGGCACCACCTTCGAACACAAGAATCTTTGCTGCTTGATGCCCATAACGCTGCCGCCTTGACCCCAGCGTCCTCTTTCCTGGCCTCACAAGGCTCAATACAGGCTGCGCACAGCGCGAATAACTCTGCTTCATACCCCGTGGGCATGTGTTGAACAATAAGAGCAGTAGTATCCTCCCGCCATTTTTGCTTCCCAGCTATCCCAGGGTTTCCAGCGTGCTGCCCACCACCTGCTCACTGCACCCACTGGCATCCTCGCGCATGTGTATGCAGAATGTTTGTACATAAATAGAAGGCAGCGACCGCATCTGCCCCTTGTCTGCATCCATCACACGCATTTGTGGAAATGTGAAGTTGGCTGTGCACGTCTAGTACGTGCGTGGTGCGGCCACTCTTTCAGCATCAAGTCATATTCAATTTCAGGAACCTGTAAGCAGCATTGACTGCCACACGCCGTGCTGTGTCCCAAGCTAGCAGGGCTGCAGCTGGGCCGCCCTTGCCTTCCAGTCGGCTGATTGGCTGCTCAAACAGTGCAGAGCTATGACTGTCTACTGTTCTGTGGTCTTGGTCGGCATAGCAACTGCCCCTCACGGCACCGTGCACATCTGTGATGTTGCAGCAGCACTCCATCCCAGGGGCCTTTCTTGCAACAGAGAGGGTATTGCGAGACTTATGAATTTCTCAGTGAAAAGTTCTGAAGCCGCATTTAAGCAGTCCAAAGCAAAACGTCGCTGGATAACGCCCTTGAAACAGCTCTGTGCAGCCAGTTGATGGCGAAATGTCATCCAAATGATTCCAAGGGTTTGTGGTGTGGGGATTTGGTACCAAATTGCAAGCTGACGGCTGCGCCTGGGCAGTAGCCATGCCTAAAGGGAGCCGGGCTGGTGCTGCAGCTGCGGATGCCCAGCCAAAGTTCACTGAGGAGCTGCGCGCAGCATCACGCGCAGCCCACAGGGTGTTGGACGTGCTGGTGAACGCGCGCCTGCTGGTGCTGTTCACCAACCGGGTGCTCTATGGGCGAGCGCTGGCTGCGCTCTACTTCGTGTTCCAAGCCCTTGAGCAGGTGGACTGCCATCATTGAGCTGTCGTAATCGGCTGTGGCAAATGAGCAATGGTGTGCCCTCCACCCTCACCCTGCTTGCTGCCTTGCCACCATGCGCAAGAAACCAGGAGCTGGCACCCCTGCTTTCCACTGACCCGGACATCCAGCACTTTGCACCCATCCTGGCCAAGCTAGCCCGGGCACAGGCCTTTGCCAAGGACCTACACTTCTACTTGGGCCCAGGCTGGGCGCAGGCCCTGCACCCAAGCAAAGCAGGGATCTGATATCAGCAGCACCTTGGGCGAACTGCAGCTCGGGAGCCTCGCCTGCTGCTGGCCCACACCTGCACGCAATACATGGCCATCATGGCAGGGGGTGGCATCATACGCCGAATGGCACGCAGGCAGATGCAGCTGCCCGAGCACCAGGGCACGGCCGCGTTCGAGTTTGAATCCGGATCGGCGCCGGCGCTGGCCAGCCAGTTCAAATCGGCGCTGAACAGCCTGGCAGAGACGCTGACAGCTGAGGAGCGCCAGCGGCTGGTGGACGAGCACCTGGCAGCTTTCAAGTGAGGATCAGGGTGGGGCGTTCATTTCGAGGGACAGTCGAGTGAGGGAGGTGTACAGGGCAGTGTGCAGGGCGGACATAGGGTGGAGGGGTCAGGGGAGTGCTCTGGTTAGGATGTGGGGTTGGACGGGTCAGGTCAGACGCAGGACACAGGGGTGAGGGGAATGTGGGGCGGGGCGTCGTGCTGGGCATGCAAGAGGAGGGAGGCGAGGCATGGGACAGGCAGCTGGTTGTGTGCAGACTGTGTGGGTTGCTGCTGCTTCTTCTAGTCAACCATGCAGCCACGCACCATGCACATCTACCTGCACGTCTCCCTTCTCTGCCTTTTGTCCATACACGCTGAGGTTGCCTGCACCAGTGCTTAATGCATCGCCTGCCCTCTCCGCTTGTTGCCTGTGTTGCCTCATAGAAATGTACTGCCCCCACACATAAGTTCAAACAGTTACAGCCTCCCGTCGCCGTTGTCCCTTCGTTTTCATCCTCGCCTTAAATCTAAACCTCACATCACTATCTCGTGTAGCCCTGCACTGCCAACCCTGCCCCCCTGCATCCCGCCGAGGCAAGCTTATCTTACAATAAGCCACGGCTGACGATGCACACCTTCTGCGCTGGCTTGGTGCTTTGCAGGTACAACAACGCAATCATCCGCTCCTTCCGCATCGGCTGGGGCCCCTTCCTCTCGGGGCTCTTCACCCTGCTGCTCCAGAACCTCGTGGCGATCATTCTGGTCGTTGCGTCGATACTGACGTTGGTCATGGCCCTGATGACGCGGCACAAGGCGCAGGAGGGGACGGGGCGTGCCTGATGGTTTGGCTGGGAGGGGAAGCTCCTCGAGGTCAGGCAAGGGGGTCTGCAGGAGGTGGTGGGACGTGTATGGCTGCGGGACTTGGGACGAGGAGAGTGTGGACGGGAACGGGGGCCCCTGGCATTTGGGGACCCTGCACAGATTCATGTCAGTTTCATGTTATGCATCATGCAAGACATGCATGATGCATGTCTTATTCTTCTGTGTACTGCACTCGCGGCGCCGGCCGGCCACGCTGGGAAAGGCCAGACCGTTATGGCAAGGGACTGGTATGGGGAGCGGGTTCAAAGCCTGGGCAGCGGCAGTGGGTGCTGAGGAGGCAGCGGCAGTGGGCGCTGAGGAGGCAGCGGCAGTGGGTGCTGAGGAGGCAGCGGCAGTGGCTGCTGAGGAGGCAGTGGCAGTGGCTGCTGAGGAGGAAGCAGCTCCAGAGGTGCAGCTGTGCGCAGCAAGGGGCAGCGCACAGTGCAGTGCGGCACATCACCTACAACACAACGCTGCTGTCGCCCCTGCGGCGGTATGTTATCAGCCTTGGCCCCCCATGGTAGCTCCTACATTGGCCTTGGGTGCCATGGCTGAGCTCACCCAAAAAAGCTTTAGGAGGACTCGCATTGTGTGGGGCATGAGAAGCAAAAGGCACGTGCTGCAGCATATGCCCTTGCCAGCACGCAGCAGACAGCAAGCTTGTCGCCCTTGCAACAGCCGGGACTTGTGGCGACTGGCTTGCATTCTTTTGCATAATGACTGGCTAGCATTAATGACAATACTGTCAAGGCCTTACCCCAGGGGCTTGGCTGCTGCTTGCCAGAGCTGGAAGCCCTGAGCGCTGCAGCTTTATGACTCCTTTTGAGCATCACTCATGGTCCATGGTCTGCCGGGTTTTTTGGAGGCGTCAACCCACATTAAGGCAGCTATCGTTGTGGCTGTGCATGCATTCATCATGCAACATCCTTTTCAAAGGAGCATGTACTCTTGCCACATGCATCTGTTTGCCGTCCAGGGCAGTTGACGAGAACCTGCAACTGCCCTGCTGACAGGCGATGCAATGCTCTTTGTGTTTTGAAGACGTGCTGCTACCTGCAGTGCTTGTTGGTTAAGTCAGTTTCACCCTACATCTGGCATGCTGCCTGTACACCGCTGCCCGGTGTTGACCGTACGATGTTTGCCCGAACGGCAACAAGTTGCGGTTGCGGCTGTGGGCTTTGAAGCTGTGTTGTTGCACATACACGTTTACACAAGAGTGCTTAGCAGATAAGGATGGATTTGCGGATAAATGTGCATAACTTGTTGTTGGCCAGGTCGGATGAATAATTCACAAGCCGGGTCCTGATAGTCCTGGCCTGGCGCAATTGCAAGCCGCGTTGCAGTGGCCGCGAGAAAACAGACAACTGTGTTCAAAGAGTGTCAAGAAGCCTGGCAAAGCAGCCGCACTCGATTTCTGTGGGACAATTGCAAGTGCTTGAATCAGCAAATGGCGCAAGCAAGACTGCTACTGCCGCAATGCAGTGGCTTCAAGCGCATGAATGGCAGGGTTCTGCGCTCACAGCAGGTTCAGCATGTAGCTACGTAGCTATAGCAATGCTATAACAGCATGAATGGCATAGCCTATCCATGAATGACATGTTGGCACTGGCAAGGCCTGTTGCAGCATATGGCTAGCTCAGGGGCACAGCAGCTGAGCAGGTAGCCAGCATGAATGAGCAGCGCTGTGATCGATGCAGTAGGGCTGGTACGGCTGGTAGCTGGCCCCCCCCCCCG
>JAWZTI010000156.1:0-49465 GCA_039880955.1 Chlamydomonas urium | reverse complement strand
CTTGAGCGCGGGGGCCTTTCAGCCTCTCTTCCTGTCTTCCTGTGGTTCCCTTCTGTGCCGCTGCTTCCCTTGTTTCCCCCCTCCGCCAGTTCTGGTGGCTCCCTGTAACCCCCTCTGTCTGTCTGGCGCTGGCGCGGGATAGTGTTTGGCTTTTGTGGGGTTCTCCAGGGGTGCACCAGTGTGTTTGGGAGCCAATGTTTGCTGCGGCGTTAGATGCTATGGCGTTTGGTCGGCGCATGCTGTGGGCAGTGCATCTAGATGAGCGGCCTGATGACCCGCAGCAGACGCGGATCACACGCTTTTTTCCAGTTCTGAGCCCCCGTAGGCCTGCACCGGTTGTGAGGGCTGGCAGGCGGGCGGCAGCTCGGTTCTGGGAGAGGTTACAGGATCTAGTCATGCTTGACGAGTATCTTCTCAAGGACCAGCGTTGGGAGAGCGTTTCGCCTGGCCACCCTTTTCTGGGGGTTGAAGATGTGCCTGACAGGCCGGAAAGGCCGACGCGCTTTGTTGTGAACATGCCCGCTGCTATGCAGCAGGCCTGACTTTGACCTCTGACATGACGCTCGCTTTTTGTTTCCTGTACGCTGAGGGCCCCGTGGGGGTTGCCTTGCGGCTCGGGCCAGTTTGACCCCTTGGCGGTTTGTTGCTTTGCTGCTCCTTGGCGCTTGACGCGCTAAAGCGCTCTAGTACTGCGCCTAGGAGCAGTGATTTGGTTGCTGGTTTGAGGCCTTGGGGCCAGGCTGCCCCCCGCGGCTTGAGCGCGAGGGCCTTTCAGCCTCTCTTCCTGTCTTCCTGTGGTTCCCTTCTGTGCCGCTGCTTCCCTTGTTTCCCCCCTCCGCCAGTCCTGGTGGCTCCCTGTAACCCCCTCTGTCTGTCTGTCTTCTGTTTCTATGCGCGAGCAGATCATGCAGCATGTAACAGGCAGTCAGCAGCAGGCTATCCAGCAGCTACAGCAGCTGTGGCAGGGGCCCATGCAGCCGTTTGGCGGCGTGGTGCTCCCTTCACCCAAGCAGCAGACGTCTGTGGTCCAGCCACAGCAGCAGCCTTCAGCCCCCCCGCAACTGCAGCAGCAGCAGCGGCAGCAGACGCCTGTGGTACAGCCACAGCAGCAGCCTTCAGCCCCCCGGCAACTGCAGCAGCAGCAGCGGCAGCAGACGCCTGTGGTCCAGCCACAGCAGCAGCCCTCAGCCCCCCCGCCACTGCGGCAGCAGCAGCGGGAGCGGCCCACACCGCAGCCGACGCCTCACCCAGCCACCTTAACGGGGGCTGTGGGGGGTGCGCCGCCTGCACCCCAGGATCAACGTATGCGTCGGCCCCGGCCGCCTCTTCCCCATGGCGCTAACCTGGTTGGCAAGGCTCAGGTGCTGTGGTCCTTCATTCTGAAGGGCTGTGAGGTCCCTGCCCTTGTTAAGGCCGGACCGTGTACCACCATGGGGCGACTTGTGGCGTTTGTGATGAAGCGCCTGCCCTCTGAATAGCCATGGGCTGTGGTGGACGCAGTCCGTCGCGGCCCCGGCGCTACGCCTTGCATCTTCTTTGAAGTTGCCACGCTGGCTCAGGCGGACAGCCTGATTCAGGCCGCTGTGCCCTGAAGGGCACAGGCACGACCATCTTCGAGGCGCTCACCGCTGAGGAGCAGCGTCAGCAGGCGGCTCTCTGGCCTGCCAGAGAGGCAGGCGGCTCTCTGGCCTGCACAGCCCGCTTATCGTTGGGGGTCAGCGGTTGTGACCAGCAGCGACCTGACCCGTTTTGCCTTGCGGCCATCGCCTCGCCTTTTGCCCTGTGACTGGCCTTTGGGCCGCTTTGCTTCTGGACAGTCTTTACTGCCTGTTTTGGCTTGGGACTTCTTGGGGGTTGCCTTGCGGCGCAGGCCGGCTGCCCAGTTGACTGGTGGTTGATTGCCCTGCTGCTTGGTGGTGTTTGACGCGCCATCGCGCTCTTGTGCTGCACCTCCTTGCAGTGGGGTTGCTGTTGCCTTTTGGGGTCTTGGGGGCAGCTGGCCCCCGCTGCTCAAGCGTTGGGCCCTTGCTGTTTCCCTTTCCCGTATGCTTCATGTTTTCCTTCAGTGCCGCTCCTTCCCTTGTTTCCCCCCTCCGCCAGTTCTGGTGGCTCCCTGTCACCCCCTCTCTCTGTCTCAGCCCCCTCTGTCCGTCTGTCTTGTCGCTGTTGTGCTGCGCCTTGGAAGTAATCTGGTGGCTGCTCGTTTGAGGCCTTGGAGCATGGCTGGCCCTCACTGCTCGTGCGCGAGGGGCCTCTCAGCTTCTCTTTCAGCCTTCCCCTGGTCCCGTTTCCTGCCGCTCCTCCACCTGTGTCCTCCCGCAGTGGCCGCCTGTTAGTCACTTGGTACGATTTCTTGCTGCTGTGGCGCCTCTGATCTGCAGCAGCTGCTGGACGTGTGCAGGAGTTTCAAGTTTCTTTGCCGCCCAAAGACTTCCACCACAGTTTGTTACTGGGCGATCCTGCCCGCGGTGCGGCTTTCTATGGTCTGTTGCCCAGGCCTCACTGGAACGTGTTGATGGCCCGAGGAGGGTGCACACCAATGTGCTGGGGCTTGCTGGCCCTGGTGCACTGCTGTTGCACGATTTTTGGAAACACCAATGCCGAGCAATGACGCTTGCTGCCCAGTAGGGGATGTGTGGGTGAACATGTGGGCAATAGTTGTCCTGAGCTTCGCAAAAGCAAAAGCGCTTTACTGCAAGTGTCGCATTCGACACAGCAGGTGAGGTGGAAGGATGCAGGCGGGCGAGCAAACAGACAATAACCAATGCAACGGGTAAGCTGCCAGCTCAGCTGGCTCAACGTTTGCTAGAAGCTCACAGTCAGCACAGGATGGCACCGTCCTGGCCAAGAGCTGTCCTTAAAAGCTGAGCAATGTTTGTTATCGGGGTGTTGCATGGACTGTTCATTTGTCACCCTCATTACCCTCATCCTAGAGTGGTTCGAAAGGAGTTGGCAATAGTGAGGAGTGGCCAGCCGGTGGCAGGACATTCTCTCGCCAAAGCCCATCACATCTTAGTGTACAGCTGCCGACTTTGCCATCATATCACATAAGAGCTTTGAGCACCAGATGGGTAGTATTGTTGGTAAGCCAACTACCATATACTTGCTGGGCAGCGGCCATGATCAGACCCTGCGCAAGGGACCACAACTAGCCCCCCCTTGGCCACACCGCACCTCGGTCACCGAGATACAGTGCCAAGAGCAGGCACCGCACATCAGGTGGGCGACTGCGCACAGCAGCCTGCCTAACCTCGGCTAGCAGGTGGTCATTGCCCTGCGCGCTGAAGATCCCCACAGATGCTGCGCAGCAGCCTGTGTATGTATTGCATGAGCACCGCATGAACGTGTGTTCTTGAGCAAAGGTTGAGAGGCACTCGCCCCAGGGCACCTGAGGCCTTGCCTCCCAGCTCTGTGTGCCCACAACCTAGCATTACGACAAGCATCTGTTGCACCTGTTTGCGTGCCCGCACGCACGTGCATCTAATACTCTGCACCCGCGGCCCGTCAAGCGTCATGTGCACATGTACACCATGAGCAACGTATTATTGACATCTCGCCTTGCTCGCCGCACACAGCCGCACGCCAGGGCCGGACGAGTGATGCGGCCGCTCGTGCACCGCGTTGTGTACCCAGCACCAGCCACAACATGCGTTCATCAGCATGCACTTGCGATGGGTATGATTGTGTGTGAAAAGTGGTTGGCGCTAACACTTGCAACAAATAAGCACATACTGCAGCTGTCGGGCTCCCAGGCGCTTGTGCCACCCCTGTCAGCTGCTTCCCCCTCGCACCCCTGCAGTCCGTATCCCACTCCAACACCCGGGTAGCTGTGCAGCAGCATAGGCTGCGGCTGTGGCAGCACCCTCAACCCTATTTTGATCCCTTCCTCCACCCATCCGTGAGGGAACCCTGCTCCCCTCTCACACACTTCCCGCTATGCGATGCAGCGGCTGTTAGTCGTTGCAGTTGTGGCGGCCACCTCAACAGCCCTGCAGCCTTGTCTACTGCACACTTTCCCCCGCAACACCTGCTCCGCCCGCTCCCCTTAGTCCCCTCAGCCTCTCCCCGCCAGTCTGCAGCTAAAGTGACTGGGTGCCACAGCAATCCCACCCGCTGAGGGGGGAGCCGGGTGCCACAGCAATCCCACCCACTGAGGGGGTGACTGGGTGCCACAGCAATCCCACCCACTGAGGGGGGGGCCGGGTGCCACAGCAATCCCACCCACTGAGGGGGGGGCCGGTGCGCCCTTGCGGTGTCCCACGGCTTATTGGTGACACTACCAGCAGATAGCAAAGTGGCGCAAAACTAAGAAGGAGCAGGAATGCTTACTGCATCGCGTCGGCTGCCTCGGGCAGCTCTCCACACCCTGACACCGCTGCTGCGCCACTGCTGGCGCCCAGCACCTTGCCACTCCCACTCACCCTGCTGAACCCACTTGCCCTGCTGCCCCCACTCGACCTGCCACTCCCACTTGCCCTGCCGCTCCCGCTGCCCTGGCTGCCCGCGCTGGCCCTGTTGCCGGCACTGGAGCGCCCCCCGCAAGATGCATCCCCCGCCCCGCCGTCCCCACCGCCGCTGCTGCAGCCCATCCCTGCGCTGCCGCTGCTGGTGCTTGCCCGAGCCTCCAGCTCCACCCACATGTGGTAGTTGGCGCTCACGTTGGCCAGCATCTCGCCGGCCTCGGTAAACACTTGTGTGAATGCCTGCGCTCAGGGGCAGGGGCGCGGGGTGGGTGCCGCTGCAAGTCAGCACAGCTGCACAAGGTCTTGCATGAAAGGTCTGGGTGGGTGCCGGGTGGGTGCCAGGGCCCGCAGCATGAACGGCACCCTCCCCCCTGGGCGCGCCCACATACCCGCAGCTTAGGCAGCACTCTTCCCTCAAGGTCCCACCCACTGGTAACATAGGCAGCACCCTCCCCCAAGGTCCNNCGCAGCATAGGCAGCACCCTCCCCCAAGGTCCTACCCACCCACAGCATGAGCAGCGCCCCCGACGCTTGCGAACAGGTCTGCTGCAGTCGCCATGAATCTCTTTCCCTCTCTTGTGTGACATCAGTGTGACACAAGTGTGGGCACCAGCTGTGGAGAGGCTCCTGCGCATGGCAAACCCTTCACTCTATACAATGCCTTCCCCCGGCCTCGCCCCACCCACCCGCAGCATGGGCAGCACACTCCCAAACGGTCCCACTCACCCGCAGCATGGGCAGCGCGACGACGTTGAAGAAGCCTGCCTGGCTCTTGGTGACGCCCCCCTTGGTGCGATCCATGAGAGGCGACACGGTGAGGCCAAGGGCCCGCTCCTGGTCCCCCTGCCTGAACATCTCCTCCTCCAGGCGCCCCACCCACTCCTTGTGCACCTCGGTGCTGCTGGCGAGGTGGCCCAGGTCGGCGCACTTGAGGGCCAGCTGCAAGGTGTGGAATTGTGGGGATGTGTGGGGAGTCACGTGTGGTTCCACCAAGATGTGGGGGAGAGGTGCGAGGGCGACACGGTACGACAGCCTTGCACAGGCGGCTCATCACCCCAGTCAGCGCACTGACGCCGACCCCACTGCACACACTTTTGAGCACCATACCCAGTGCACTGTGCCCCCTCCCTACATCCAGGCGGTGCACACACCCTACGTACCGCGGTCAGTGCTCTGTTGCACAACCTCCTCACACACCTTTGGCACACTGTTCCCCAACCCTCCACCATGAGTGCATTGTCCCCACCCCTAAAATGTGCTCCCACAGCTCCCCCAATCCCACCACCCAGGCAGTGCACACACCTTGAGCACCAGCGTCTGGGTGTCATGGTCCCAGTCAGGGGATAGGCCAGAGTGGCCGCCACTCCCGCCCTCGAGCTCGCCACAGGCCATCGCCGGTGGTGCCGTACGAGGCGGCTGCGGCTGTGGCGGCTGCTGCGGCGTTGGCGCAACCCGCAGCGGGGGCTGTGGCTCGGCGGGGGGCGTGGACTGGCGCGTGGTGACCATCTTTGAGTTGAACAGGGAGGTGAGCGAGAAGTGCTGCAGGAAGGGGGAGGGGAAAGGGGCGAGGCAGGAGGGCAAACATTTGCAGAAGTGTGGGAGCGTCATCGATGCTGCAGCCCATCCTTATAGGAGGCTGCTTGCCAGTGACTGCGTCGGAGCAATGTGTGCTACGCCGCTAGCTGCCTGCTGGTTGCACAGACATGCCGTAGATAGCCATACTGTACAAGAAAATTTGGGCAGGTAGCGAGGAAAGAGCATAACTGCGCATCCACGCCCTTCGCCTTCTTGCCCACCCACCTGCTTCATGTCCGTCGCCAGCACCATGTCGATGACGTCCTTGCGCAGCACCTCCTTTAACTGCATTGCAGCAGGTACATGGCCAAGGGCATCCAGCGCGGCGCTTCAGCTTGATGAAACCCTGTGCCGCATACCAGCTTCACATGTGATCCCACCTGCCCTGCCTGCACCCCCCCTCCCCCTGCGCGCAAACGCTTGCCACCCCTGCCAACTGTCCCCCTCGTAATAACGCCTGCTCAACCATATCACGCGGATCATGCCATCAATGTCCACACTGTGTGAATCTTCACCCGACCGCCCGCCGGCTCACCCTGCGTGCCTTCCACGAGAAGAAGGCGTATTGGTCGTCATGCATGAGCATGAATGCCGCTGCCAGGTGGTGGTTCTCCTGTGCATGGCGAGGCGCAACACATGCAGTACAGCCCCGTCAGTACGCCCTTGTCAGCAAACCCCCATCAGTACACTTCGCTCAGCACATTAAGAGTACCCCCACCACCACCACTCCGCGATCGATACGCTCAAGCTGGCGAATGGGACGGTGCTGTCCCATTCAACAGTGTTTTTTCAGGCACTGCTGCTGTTGATAGAGGCACAGCCAAGGGAATTTGTGCCAGGCGAAATCTGCGGCCCCCCTTTCTGATTCCTTCTCCTGAAGTGCAAAGCGTCTCCACTCACGCAGCAGCAACCAAGATCACCTGTGCTGTTGCACAGCACCCGCTCCCCATAGCCCCGCCTGCCTGCAGACCTCTGCTGACCTCAGCAACAGGTGCCATCTATCCGCTGAGCAGACGCGGCCGCTGCTGCGTCATCCAGCTACCTACCATTGGGCCTATCAATCAGCTTCCTGCCAGCTGCCTAGAACCTTCCTCTACCAGCTGCCCACCAGCTGCCTACCAGCTGCCTACCAGCTGCCTCAATCAGCTGCCTGCGTTTCCCAAGCCTGTCATGGAGTCTACCACCTGCCTATACCAGCTGCCCACCAGCTGCCTAGCACATGCTCACCATGGGGCTGGTGTCGTTGTACAGCAGCGCAAGCGGGTCGCTGTTGCGCACAAGGAACACGTTGTTGACACCCCTGCAGCATGCAGCCAGGTTGAAAGGGGGCGGCAGGAGGCGTGAGAGATGCCCTAGGTGGTTTGTGACTGATCAGATTTGCACCTCAATGCAAAATTCTTTCTTTTTGCTTTTGACCTGCCACCCCACCCCCGCTCTTCACCTTGAGCAGGCCCTGCACAGCACCCCACACACACATCCGGCGCCTTGCGCATGCCCGCTACACACAGCTGTGTGGGTTCAGCAGGCTTGCACCCAAACGCCAAACACCTAAACCACTCACCTGTGATCAAAGTCGTGGACGATCGCCGCCAGGTAGCACGCGAGCAGCTTGGTGAGGCCAACCCTCTCACCCTGCGCATGCTGCACGTGTTCACAGGCAAATAGCCAAGGCTTCAATCAAGCAGCCAAGCTTCTTCATGCGAGCTCAGGTCCTGCCATCCGTGATCAAAAAGAGACCTCAGAGAGAGGAAGAGAGCTGCGAGAGCCAGAACCGACAGCTACGCAGGGCCCGGCCCTGGCCAGTGTCAGGCATCAGTGTCCCGTGTACCTGACCGAGAAACGCATGGTGCGTACTTCTCTTGTTCGGGCAATCAGGCCGGCCCCACCCCCCGGTCCCCAAGCTCACCTGTGCATCCGTCTCCTCCCCTCCCACAGCGCCATCCGCTTGAGGCGTGTGTGCGTGCCGCGACGCCGCGGCCGTCAGCGCCGTCAGCACACCGCCCCTCGTCAGCAGTACGTGCAGCGTCCGCAGTACATCTGCCGCGTGTGTCCTGCAGTGGTACCTGTTGGGGCAGGCAGGGGAGGGGCCATCAGCTCACCGCCCAACATCAGAAGGAGTGCGTCGTGGAGCGTCCTTGGCGCGTGTGCTGCATGTGCCTTGCGGTGCTGTGAGGGGCCAGCAGCAAACTGCCCCCTGCATGGCCAGGCCATGCCCCTGTGGGCATAGGCTGCCACGCCCTCCACCATTCTGGCATACCCCTGCACTCATCCACTGACTTCTTCTATCCTTTGATGCGCCACTCCACTGCTCCTCTGCCCTTCAGGTCCTGCACCCTTGCCCTCTACCCCTACTACACCTGTGAGCCCAGGAACTTACGGGTTGCCTGGGTAGCCGTTTTCAATGCGAAGCAGGAACCTGTAGGCAGGCAAATTAGGGAACAGTGTCACGTACATGAGTTGCTCTCACAGTTGCTTCCCTTGCGACTGCCCTGGCAAGAGCAGTTACCCATGCGACACCCTTTAGCCAAGCCCCGCTCCATACCTGGCCAGCTTGACCTCATCCAGGTCGAATTTCCTGATCAGCTCCATGCGCTTCATGAGGAAGAAGGCTAGGCAGGACAGTGGCTTGCCGAAGCTCACGGATGCTAGGTTGAAGGCGTCGTACTGCCACTCGTCGACCTTTGCGAGCGCTGACACCAGCTGTACAAGGCAACGCGCGCACCATCGGAAGCATGCATTGGTAAGCAGCGTGAGAGGGCATAGTGCATGGAGAAAAACCGCATGCACGGGTTGGTTCACATGGGAGAGAGTGAGGAAGTCAGCCAAATCAGAGGGCAGATGCACACACTGCCCGCCCAATGCTTGTCAGGTCCACACCAAGCAGGCCAACGCCCAACCCACCCCTGCCTGCTCAACACGATTGTCCCCGGCCACAATTCATTGCCCCCGCCACTTGCTTCAATCAGGCCTGCTAAGCAACCTCAGCTTGCCAGCTAAGATCAGGCACATCTAAAGATCCCGGACATCCCGCTCTTGTCCCCTGTGCCCAGTCCCCTGCCCACTCACCAGGTCTGGCGGCTGCGCCAAGAGCTTGAGCAGCAGCTGCGGGTTGGTGGTGTGCGACCCCGACGCCTGCGTGGCCCCGGCGCCAGCGACGCCGCCGCCCTGCGACAACACCGCCGGCTCCCATGTTAACAGCGGCGAGGCGTGCTGCCGGGACGACTGCCGGCCGCTGCTGGAGCCAAGCTGCGCCGCTGTTGACCCCGGCAGGTCCAGAGGCACCGGCATGGTTCCGCCCACAACCAAGGCCCCAGTGCTGGGCGGTGTGCCTGCTGACACGCTGCTCAGGGACAGCATGGCGGAGTGGACTGCGGCAATAAGGGATGAGGAGCCAGGGGCCGGAGCCCCCAGCACCATCCCGGCGGCCGGGGAGGTGGGGACGGTGGACAGCACCAGCGGCACGCCGTTGCCGACGCCACCGACGCCGACGCCGACGCCCCCTGCTGCACTGGTCGAGGCGGTGCCGCCGCCGCTGCCGCTTGCAGTGTCGCTGATGCGGCCTGACAGGTGAGGACACAGCTGCACTCGCACATCCAGCCCCGCCGCCGCCGCCGCCGCGTAGCTGCCGGCCCCGATCGGGCCTGGGCTCGACCGCAGGCCCTCCAAGCTTTGCACATGGGCACTGGCAGACAGCTTCCTGCAAGGTGTGTGCTGCCCCACTGCCTCGCCCTGACCCAGCGCTAGGCCGGCCGCCGATACCCCCCGGGGGGGGGACGTGTGTGCGCCGGTGCTGCCCGCGGTGGAGGCGCTGTGGGTTGCGGAGATTTGGCTGCCATGATACACCAGCAACGGGCCGCTGTCCCCCTGCCACGCCTGCCGCGTCAAGGCGGACTGCACGATGCGCGGCATCGAGTTGCAGCGCCACATACCACCCTGCGCCGCGCCGTCCTGCGACACACCCGTGCCGCCGCCGCCGCCCTCGCTTCCGTCGTGCGCCGCTGTGTGCGATGCAGCTGCCGCCCCCGAGCTCAAGGCAGAGGGCCACGGCGGCCGAAGTCCAGAAGGCCCAGAGCTGCCGGCCATTCCCACACAGGGCCCAGGGCCAGATACATGGTCATGGCCAAGTGAGGCTCCGCATCCGGGGATGGAGGTGCTGCTGGGATTTGACGAGGGGGGCGCTTCCCAGGGGCCCGTTGCCGCCTCGGCCTGCACCGCCGCCGCTGTGCCCTGCAGCACCTGCGCTGTCGGCATCGGGCCGCGCCCCTGCCTTGCCGTCGTCGCAGCCAGGCACGCCGTCGCCATCGCCAACCCCAGCTCCACGTCCGACGGCGCCTCACGCTCACCGCTCGCCTCAGCCCCAACGCCCGGCACCTCCTCTGCTCCTGAACGCAGCGCCCCGGCGTCCGACGAGGCAGCAGCGACATCGGCGCCCTGCACCGCCGCCGTCGCCGCTGCGACTCTCGAGCCCCCGCTGGTGCGTGATGGCCGCCCACCGGCCTCACCAGCAACCAGCAGCAGGCGCGCACTGCCGCCACCGCTGGATGCCTGGGACGTGACGCCCTCGCCACCGACCTGGTCCGGCCCATGGGGAGACTCTGGGAGCAGCGACTGGCGGGAGCTGCTTGCGCTGATGTGGCCTGCTGAGCCGTGCAGGCTCTTGCCCAGAGAGCGCGAGGACAGCTGCCGGATGTTGTGGATCATCTTCTTGAACTTGTCCTGAGGTTGCATTGAGGGACAGAGGAAGGAGAGGGGCCAGCAACAGTATGTTTTGTGCATGATCAGGTGCATCGCGAACAGCATGAGGGAAAGGGTGGCTAACTTTAATGTGTCAAAGGCTGCGGGACAAGACAGGACAGCCTAGGAACATGGCAGACTGACTCGTCTGCCTGGAGCGCAGTGTGTTAGGCTGGTGATCAGAGGTGATCATGCAAAAGACGAGGCCTGCTTGCAGGCAAACGCTCAAAACAACTCTGGACAGGCATGAAGGGGAGCGCTACGGAAGTTTTTGACGCGGTATGCAAGGACTTAGAAACGCTCAGGACAAAGATAACAGAGTTGAGCGGCCACAAGAACAACCGCCTATCCAACGCGTGTCCTGAAACGCCACAGGCGCCCATGCCCCGCTGGCAGGTTTGCAACCCACTCTCCACTCCCCTGGACCCCCTGCAACACTCACCACAATCACCTTGCTGGCCGCCTTGCTGGAGCCTTGTTGCCCGTTGTGCCCATACGCCCCCTCCTGCCCCGCCGCCCCGCCGTCCTCCAGCTTAGCAGCAGCACTGGACGTCGGGCTGGGACCTTGGGTGGATGCTGGCAGGTACGCACAGCCCTGCCCGCTCCACACACACTCCGCCCATGCCCCCCCTGGGCCTAGTTGGCTGTTGCCGTCCGCAGACCCCCCGGCGGCAGTTGGGCTCAATGGTTGGTGCTGAGGCGGCTGCAGCGCGACTGATGCAGGAGCATATGTTGGCGGGGGGCCCAATGGCGCTCGGAGGCCCAGTGACCCGCTGACAAACTGCTCTACGGAGTTCTGGCCAGAGTTCGAAATGGGGACGACGGATCCGAACACCTGCAGGTCAGAGACCAGAGGGACGGCAGCGGCATGCGGGCCCGAGTGCACCGCAGAGTGCCTGGACCTGCCCGAGCCCACACCCGCCGCAGCCCTCATGATGCTCATGACACCCTGATGCAGGGGCGTGCCCGCTCCGCCAGGGATGCCGTGCGGCGGCGCCGCAGCGAGCGTCCCGCCGCGCCCGCTGCCGCCCTCCAGTATGTCTGCCAGGAGTGCAGTGGTACTAGGGCCTGAGGTCTCCAGGCTCAGGTCTGTGGTGCGAGGGCGCAGGCTGCCCAACCCCACGTTGTTCATGCTGGTGCTGCTGATGTTACTGTCGTTGTGCCGCATGGACGTCGGCGGGCTGTCGTTTGCGTAAGACGACGCACACAGCAGGCTGTAGTTGGGACGCAGCGCAATGCCGCCCGTACTCGGCGCCGCCTTGACACCCACGTCGTTGCTGACCTTGCGCACCAAGCTGTGAATGCTGGTGGTGTTGGCCGAGTCAGAGCTGCCCATTGGCAAACCCCGGGCGCTGCCCAGGTCATGCAAGCCGCTCCTCTGCCTTGAAGCGCTGCCCAGCCCGACGCTGGCCATGCTGCTGCTTGACTCCATGCTGGACAGCGCTTTCCTCGAGTCCCCTCTGTCCAGCTGCCAGGGGCCGTCTGAGTCAGCACGAGCCGCCGCCGGAGGCCCCCTGGGCGAGCGCTCAGAGGGCATGCCGGACAGCCAGCTCATGTCCTCCTGTCATGTGGGGGCAAGAGGGGCGGAGCGACACACAGGCGGGGTTGGCTGTGGAAGGTGGACCGACCAAGCGCAAGCACAGACTAACTGGGGCGAGCAGAAGCCAGTGAAGCCAATCTTAGGCATAGGCGGGCCATTGTGCAGCACATGCAGAGGGAACGTGCGATGAAGCCAAAAGAAAGGCCAAAAGAAATCATGCAATGCACAAACCACGCTTCACGGCCAGCAAGTCATGCCGCAAGGGCTCACATCGTGCCTCCCCCTACCACAACTGCCACTGGGCGCCTCCTGTCTTGCATAAATCCCGACCTCGTTCCCAGCTCCTGCCTCCCCTCATACCCCGCAGCCACCCTCCCTACGCACCTCCTGCTTATTGCCAGCCCCGAGCATCTGCTCAAGCGCCGCCTTGACTTCGTCGTCTCCACACACCTCGTTGGCGTCGAAATCCAGCGGCTGCCACAGGTTGGTACCCGCACGCAGCAGCAGGTTGCGCACGTGCAGCACCTGCTCTGGTCGCACCTGCAGCGGCATGGCAACCCGAAAGACTTTGTTACTTGCAAGTCACGCAGCAGCATCCAAGTACCAAAGTGGCGGGAAACTAGAGGCTCACTCGCAGCAAGAGAAGAGGCAGGCATGTGCGGCCCACAAGCAAGATGTTGGTGGCGCTCAACACCTGATCCTGCTGTCGCCATGTTTACCCATAAACCCATCTGCCAGCGCCAGTCCACTCCGACCCGCACAGCCTTTGCCACTGCTGCCCTCCCAGCGCCAGTCCACTCCGACCCGCACAGCCTTTGCCACTGCTGCCCTCCCAGCACCAGTCCACTCCGACCCGCACAGCCTTTGCCACTGCTGCCCTCCCAGCCACCTGCACACAGACAACGTTGAAGACGGCTCACCTCGTGTCCCAGCAGCAGGCTATTGAACAACTTGATGGCTGAGTCAGCAGGCGAGTCTGGCGTCAGGAACTGTGCGTCCTTGCTCTGGTCCCTCTCTAGCGTGTAAGCCAGTGCCGTCTTGAGGCTACGGGTCGGGGAGGCGGCGCATGCATGGTGACAGACCAACACATGATGGGAACAGTCAAGCATCAAGCTGATGGGCAGGCAGCCAACCCACACATCAGCCTGGACCATGTAGCTTTGTGGCAGCGGCGGGCATGTGACACAGCATTGCGTTGCGGGCGCATAGCCAGGAGCGGCATTCCAAGCCACCATAGGCTGCATACTCAATAGGCAGCCCTCTCGATCGCCATGCACACACCCTGAACATGCATCCTATCCCTCACGGCAATAGAGATGCGTGGCGCTTGGCACACATCTCCTTTCCCCACCAACCCCAGCCCTTGATCTCACTTGGTGTTGTCTTCCAGAAGCTGATTGGCTGCCACCTTGAGATGAATGTTGTTGATTTCGGTTGCATGGTTCAGGTCCCATTCTATCTGGCGCTGGTCCGCCAGCAGCACAAAATCCGCGGCCATATCATGCACAGGGAAGTTTGAGAGGTAGAACTGGTGCTTCTGCAGCAGCAAGCAGGCGAGGTGGCGTGGTGCAGGGTGTGAGGAGAACCTCCGCATCAAGGATGCCACCTTACATCCTGAATGTGGGCGAGCAGACATGCCCATGTGCCTGGCGGTCAGCTGCTAGAAGATCTGCCTGCTTCAACGCACAAGTTGCGCCCAATTTTCTTAACCAGGCTGTCCCAGCACCCAACAATGACACTTACTTGCAGCTGCGAGAGGCTGCACAACCTGGGTGACCCCATGAATCTGCGGGGAGAAGGGGAAGCAGCAGGTGGCGCAGCAGGGATGAGCAGCCGAACATTCGCAACAGCCTCTTTTGCTCCAAATGTTGACAGGCATTGGCCCTGGTTCCCAGCTTGTGCCAACCGCCCTGAGAAGCACTTTCAGCTGCACACACACCCACAAGCACCCCAGCGTCCGCCCTGCTGCACTGCCCAGGGCACTCACAACAGGGTTTCGTCACCCTGGCGCAGCTGACCCTTGAAGGACCGCATCTGCCGTACCCTGTACAGGCCCCCCTTGAGCTCCAGGCCGGAAGCAGACACGAGCACCACCTTGGTTTCGCGCTCCATGTCAAGCAGATGCTCAGCCGCCCAGGGTATGTGCGGGTGGTGCAGCTGCAATGTGGAGAGGTGGCAGGATGCGCAACACACGGGGCACTGTCTCAGGCCAAACACAAAGTTGAGCCAAGCATTCAAGGCAAAGTAAGATGGGATGAGGAGAAGGATAATCAGCCCAAGAAAGGCTCGCCCCTGCCTCGATGGCACTGACTGACTTTGCCATGCCACAAAAAACTTCATGGTCTAAAGCATGGACGGCACATGAACATTGCTGCCCTGCCCCTGTCGGCCCTCACTTTGCACAGGTGAACCTGCTATTGCTCTGCTGTCTGCGTGCTCTTCTAGCATTTACATTAGCAGCTGCCCCCCGTCACTGCTTGCTCGCACCTGCAGCGCCTCCTTGACGTGCACCCCCCGGTGCAGCTCTGGAACCAGGTGCTCCAGGGCGCTGCCCACCTGCTGCACCCGCATGTCCATGCCCAGCACAAAGTCTGCGTTCCAAGCACGAGCAGAGCACAACGAAGCATGCAGAGTCATGCAAGGCACAGCGTGCACAGCAGGATGGTGATGCCATGCAGCTAAGGAGACTAAAGATTCGGGGTTGCGCATCATGGGGCTTCATAACCAACGGGGCCCGCCAGGAAGTAAGTGCCAGCAGCCTCGTCCCTCTGCCACACCCCTCCTGTATACTCACGGAAGGGAAATAGCTCGTAGAAGGTCTCGGGGTCCAACCCCATCAGGCTCTCAGCTCCCAGGGCCTTGGATGCTTGGCGCTGATCGGCAATTTTGTCGGTGATTGCAGGAAACAAGATGCGGTACACCTGTGGCCGCAATGACATCAACAGGACTTACAACAGGGTGTTAGGCATGCAGCCATACGCACCGCACCAACTGCGTTGGCTAAAACGTCAGCATCTGGTTTGCCTGTGCCGTTCACTCCTCTGCAGCTGAGATTTAACTTGACCACAACATGACGCACCTCGTGGTCTGACGTGCCGTCATGTCTGCCCTGCAGCATCTCCATTTGGATCTGAATCCCAAAGATCAGGTTGGCCACCTCGTCCAAAATGCCCTCCACCCATGGCCACAGCCCCTGGCGCTGGCTGTGGTAATGCAGCACCAGGGAGTTGGACGTGACCTGCAACGGCAGAGTGATGGGTCAGGGACCAGACTACAATCAGGTACAATTTGGCACATGCATCACAACGCAGTGCGCACACACCACAGCGCATTGTGCCCTGCTTGACCCAGTGCCGAGAGTGCCAACAACCAAGGTGTCTGCTTGTGACGCAGTGTATGCCGCCCATCAAAGCTCTGCTGCGCGAGTCCTGAGCTGCTGCGCTGGCCAGGTGGTGCTGCTGTGGGTTCTGCCGATGGGCAAGTGGGCTGTGCCTGTCATGCCTCACCTCCTGCACCCTGAACTCAGGGGCCAGAAACCCTGGGATACCCAGTGACAGGTGAAGGTGCAGGTTGTTGAGCGACCTTCAAAGATGAAGCGGTGACAGGGACGAAGCACGGGTCAGTCATTGCAGCTATGAGCATGAAGCACTGTGCTCCGCTACCAGCAGCATAAATGCCGTCCATGTCGTTTCTCAACAACCACGCATGCCTGACTGCCAGCTGTGCTTCTCAGCTGCCACCCCATGCGCCTGCTGCTCACGCCGCTGCCACCAGTGCTGCCCACCTGAGGAACTCGATGATGTCACCGCCAAGGCAGCGCATGAGCTGCGCAGTTTGGACAGCACAGAGGATTCCGTGCGTAAGGTGTGCTGGTTGTGGAAACCGTCAAAAACAACAGTGACCGTCAAGCTGATTCTTAGGAAAGTTAAAAAGACAAACACCAGCTAAATTCACATTTGCATCAGGTGCATTCTTATGAAGGCTGTTGCATGCGCCGAACTCATTGCTGACGGCTGAGCGATGCCCCAGACCCATCGCACCTGAGCATATCCGTTCTTGTCCGTCCAATTGACAAAGTAGCGCCCAAAGTCGTAATGCTGCGGCGACACAGGCAGGGCGGCAGGCCTGGTCAGGCAAGGCTCATGCAGCCAATTGGTGCACTCAGGTAGGCTGCCGCTGTGGTGGCTCCACCTACAGCCATGCCATTGCAGTGGCTATGCATCAACTGTAAGCAGCCTACCAACGTCTCTTGGTCCGCGTCATGCTCGTCCGCCAGTAGGCGCACCAGGCTGCGCAAACCAACGCCGCAAGGGCTTCATGGGTGAAACATGCACATGGTGGCTGTTGTCTCCACTTCCAAACAAGCGCTCCTGCAGCCCTCCTGCTGCGCGCGGCGCGCACTCACCTCAAGAGCAACTCGTCGGCGTAGGGGCACTGAGGGCTCGGAAAACCATTGCTGCCAATACCCGTCCGTTTGAGGGCCGCTTCGACTGTGGCAGCGCCGAAGCGTTCCCTCAGGAACTCGATGAAGCAGTTGTTCACAATGCCCAGCATTCTGCCCCTCTCATGCGCGCTCAACGCTCCCACATGACAACCGTGACAGGGCGACTCGCCTGCATGCGGTGCAGTGATGAAAGCGGCGGTAAAGCGGCCTGCAGGTCAGGTTTTTTCATGTGTGGGCGCACTTCCTGTGCGCACGCTGGGTTCCACAAACACAGTTGAGTGCAATTGATTGTTAGAGGCGCGAAATATTGACGTTGTGGGTGCTTACAAGTTCATGGCAGCTGGCTTGCCAAGAAAATTGCATAACAAATCCATACCAAGTCATGTCTGTAGGCTGCATGATAACCTGAGCAATAACTCTGTATACTAGTCGCCGCATCTGCTCGTATGGCGCCTCCTCGAACAGTGCTCGCGGCCAAGACAACCATCCTGGTAGGCCGAGGCTGCCGTTGCGCGTCTGCATGCGCTCGTTGCGCTGCTGCGCGGGCACTGACGCGGGCGCGCGACATTTGCAGGCTCGCGGCGGCTCTGGCACAGCGAAGAAGGCCCTGGTGCCACCTCCAGTGACGCGAAGTTACTCGCAAGACATAGTTCGCCACCCGGACGTGAAGGTGCGGATGGGTTGGTGCAGTCAGCACTAGCTTGGCAGACAAAGGGAGGAGCCCATGCAACGTGGGTCCCGCCCCTCGAACCAAGGTTGGTGTGTGCATGCAGGAGACGTGCCCACTGTGCGTGGAGGAGCTCGATGAGACGGACAAAGACTTCTACCCATGTCAATGCGGGTACGCAGCAGCATGGCTACCCTGCACAGGCGTTGGTTTGGGGGATCTTGTTTTGAACCCTGGCTTGTTGCGCTATGTGTGCGGCGTGTGCAGGTATCAGGTCTGCCTCTTTTGCTACGAGAAAGTCAAGGAGAAGTGCAATGCGCTGTGCCCGGGCTGCCGAAGGGAGTATGGTGCGCCAGTGGAGGCGCCCATGGTGGCCAAATCCGAGGACCGCAGCATGGAGGCGTCCCGTTCCTCATCGGGCATACTGCTGATTCCTCGGCCTAGCACAGGGGCGTCCTACAGCGGCACCAGCTTGCAGAGCGCCGTGTCAGCCCCGCCTCCGCTGCAAGCAGGGCGCAGCACAGCCGCTGCGAACAAGCCCTCGGACGTGCTCACAGCGCAGCAGCGGCGTGCTCAGGATGCGCAGCAAACAGGTGGTAGACGAGCAGAGCTTGGGGGTGTGGCGTTGCCCACTGGCGCAACATGGGCTGCCCCAGGTGCGCAAGCCACGCCACGCCCTGCTTTAGGCATCGGCGAACCCGAGCAGCGGCAGGCTACAGGAACAGCGGCTGCAACATCGGCTGTGGACACATCTGCATGGCCCTCTCTAGCAGCTGCGGCAGCGCCGCCTGTTGTGCAGAGGCAGCAGGAGAGGCAGCAATACCACCACCAGCGCCATGACCATAGCCATGGCTCGGGAGACACCTCATCCATTGCTGACAGCCAGCACCACCGCAGCGCATCGGGCAGCTCCGCCTCTGCCGAGGGCATGCACAGTCGGACCAGCTCGTCCCAGGACCTCAGCCAGCAGGACGCATCCTCACACCAGCAGCTAGCGACCTCCACCAGCGCAGGCACTCACCTGCATGTGGTGCCGCCCCATCTTGTGGATGCGTTCTCCGCAGCCCAGGTGTCATCCATGGTGCACGGTGTGCGACACAACATCAACGTCCCGCTGACGGTGACTGGTAGCCAGGTGCCTGCCCTGCCAGATGCTCCCGCGCTCAAATCCAGCTTGCAGGAGGCGGTGAAGGCTGGCACGGTATGCAGCAAGGAGGCAGCGGCTCGGCTGCTGTCGCTGCTTCGCCAGAATGGTGCTGCAGCCTCCACCACAGCGCCGGTGCCAACTCTGGGTGCTGCAGGGGGCCCTGTGCGGTCGCAGCTAGCAGCCGGCAGACCTCCGCCCGGCTTTGGGCTGTCAGCGCTGCAGGGGCAGCCCACGGCGCTACCGCCTGCACTGCTGCACCTGGGAGGCCCGCTCACGCCGCCGCTCAACAACAGCGACCCATCCATCATTCGCCCGCCGCTCGGCAAGTTTCAGCCTATACAGCCCCCGCTGGTCTTTGGAGGCACGGCAGCTGCTCCAGGGCGGCCACTGCAGCCGCCAGGCATGGTGGCGCAGCCTGTCACCAGCACTAGTGCAGTGGCAGACCCATCACACCACCATCAACAGCAGCAGCAGCAGCAGCAACAGCAGCAGCTTCAGCTTGGCAACGGCACTTACTCACTGTGGTCGGGGCTACCAGGACTGGAGCTGGGTGTGGGGCAGCCGGTGGGGTGGCAGGCGCCTCCTGGCTTTGGGCCAGGTCTTCAGCCAGGAGGGGGGCTGGGCGCTGCAGGCTTCCCGGCTCCCTCAGCCGCCACAACCCCACCACCTGGTTTCGGGCCTGCTGCATACGCCTCCATGTCACGGCCCCCTGGGTTCGGCGGGCCCCTCGCGTCCGCTGGGTCAGGCGGCGACGGTGCGACGACCGCCGCTTCGGGGGAGGGTGGCGGCGCCAGCTTGTTGCAGGCGCAATTGGCGGGTCTGTCCCGGCCACCGCCCCCCGGCATGGCGGCCTACAGGCCTGCCCTAGCATGAGGTGCGCAGCGCAGCGCTGGAAGCAGCTGCGTTGAAAAAGCCGCAAGTTGTTGGTTTGCTGGCAGGCTGCCGTCGCCTCGCAACTTGCCAGTTGCCCGCCCTCCGCACCTTTCACTGGCGGTACAGGCAGCAGGGGCCGCAGGTGACTGCTCGGCGCCTGTGCCGCCAGCAGTGCGGTGGGTTGAAGAAGCGTTTTTACACAAGACACGAGAGTTTTTTGTGGTTGCTGAGAGTGTGGGAGGTTTACGTGTTACACAGTTGGTGGCGCCGACCATGGCAGGAAAAGCTAGGTGAACCAGACACAACTGTGACCGTGCAACAGGCAAAACTGGTTCTAGATAGAATGCGAGACAAGCACAGGTGCACATCAAAGCACCTAGGTAACAACAGTCGCTAGCTTGCAGCTCTCTGCACATCATGCGTGGTCCGGCTCAAATTGCAGGGTGTCAGACAGTACTGTCAATCTGCAGACATATCACAGAGCGGCAGGACTGGATCATGAAAAATAAGCACTCACACTGTGTGTGTTGAAGCTGCGCAATGCATTGCAGGCACCGCGCCAGCACCATGGAATCCACATGCCTGTACCCGCACCTGTTATAGTCCTCTCGCTGCTTGGCCTTGATCTCCTCCATGGACCTGACAGCAAATACCTGCCAGGGGCACGCGGCAAGGACGCAAAGGGCGGGCGGTGCGAGACAAAAATGCCAGCAATGTGGAGTAGGGAGTGGCACTGTACATTGGGCGGGCTGCTGACCTGCCTGCGTACCAGCAAGGTTTGTTGTGGCCAATTGTGGCCAGCACAATGGAAGCTCCAGTGTCCTGACATACTATTCTTGCTGTTGCCATTCAGCTAGCAAGTGCAGCCAGTCTATTTTAGCAAAGGTGACTTTGATGCTTGAGCAGGGGATCACCACACTCATTTTATGAGAAAGAGACAAAGTAAGTAGGCGCCAGACATCACCTTGTTGCGCAGGGCAAACAGTACAAGCAGAGGATGAACAGCCCGTGCCCTCACCGTTGCAGAGATGCTGAGCAGGAAGTTGATGAAGATGAAGGCGGTCGTGGCCTGCTCATAAGAGGTCAGCTTGGTGGGCTCGCCCTCAAAGCGGATGCTGGTGTCGGTACACAGGTCGACAAAGAAGTGGAAAGAGATCACCTGTGAACATGCAGCAGACACACAGGGATGCTGTTGCAAGACAGCCAATCGATGCCAGTTATCCTGCCACTGTGCCAAACTGATCTAGCGTAGGCGACGGTGTTGACCAGTGGCTCATATGGCTGGTCTCAGCCAAGCTACAACTATGATACTTCTGCTTGTGCTTGTAACCAAATGTCACGTCCACAAGCTCCCACCATGCCTTCAGTTGAACACCAACGCCTGCCAACTGAAATCCTCAGCCTAACACCTGTAGGTTCACTTCCCCGCTGCCTTGGCAGCTCAGCTGGTGGCAAATGGTGTGTGCGGCTGCGCCATTCTCACACCATTTGCGCAACGTTGTAGGCGAAGAACGCCACGATGAGCTCTCGCTGTGCGTTGAAGATGCCGGCCAGGCCGAACACTGCAAAGATGTTGGAGAAGATGGCGACATAGTAGGAGGCACCCATAGGCGACCTATCATCATGGTGTGACGGGCAGGGGCGAGTAGCAGGAGCGTCACTGGAGGCAAAGGCGTGGTGACTCCAGAGCTGCAGAACAGGCATGAGTCGCGTGTGGTGTGGGTGCTGTGTAGCAGAAAGACGTGAGTCTTGCGATGCAAGCGCCACCATGAGCAAAAGCGTCATACGCAGGAAACAACAAAGCCAATCTTGCCCGAAGGTTGCTGCAGCACCTGCGGTGGCGATTGAGCATGCCTGCAGCCACGAGGTGCAGCAGCAAGACCCCAGCGGCAACGGCAGCACCCATGACAGCAGCGTAGTGCTGTTGCTGAACAGGTGAAGGCCAAGCCCTAGCGGCAGCACTGACCTCCAGTCCAATGGGTCAGCGTAGCCAAACGATCGCTGGTCTTCAGGCAATGTTGTTTGCTGGTCTGCCAGCTCTGCTTCTCTGAGGTATGTGTTGAAGTAGTACGCCTTGTAGCCTGTCGGCGGCATGGCGGGCCATGTTCAAGGAGAGCTACTAGCTGACAACAGCACTGACCAGTGCCAGAGAGATGCGCTTCATGACGCTGCTGCAGGTGCCAGTGCTGGGCCAGGCGGTAGCGCACTGCTGCAGGTTTGCTGCCCTGATGCTGCATGCGGCACAGGCGCTTGCAAGCCACTGTCACCTTCATAGATGCCGAGGATGGAGAGTCCCACCAGCACTTGCGCTGCGGCAACGAGGAGCAGCGCACCCCCTGAGCCTGTGGCTCGAGGGTTGGCTGAAGACGAGATCGAAAGGCCGGATACCATGAGTTCGTGCTGCGATTCGTGCTGCACAGCCTCTAGAGCGAACCTATGGCACCTATGTGCCCACGAAGAGAGTACTCCCAGTGTGTCCCACACATAAAGGCTTTTCAAGTTGCTGCTGCACGTCAACAGCGGCTTGCAAAGAAGCATTTACAACGCTGAACAACGCCTATCTTCAAACAAAAAGGATACTATGTGCATGGCTTCAGTCTGCCTAACACAATTCCCGCCGCCGCCAGCATCGTGGCATGAGGTGGCGTGCAGACAAACTGGAACTGTACACTCGAGTGAGTCGGGAATAGAAAGGATAGGAAGCTATAACTGCTTGCTGCCGTTTGCTGGGGAGGCGCATAGACCCTCCACTCGCCACATAGCCATGCCGCAAAGGGCCCACAACGCCTAGCTGAACTGTAAGTGATATCAGGACCCAGCACAAGCCCATGAAAATTGCAGTGCAAGGGTGAGCTTGCTGCGATTGTGTTTTTCAGTTTAGCTGCAGCAACAGCTGCAGCATTCCAGCTGCTCTGTTGCCTGCACCTTGCACGCACACGCCCAGCCAATCTCTTCTCGCCGCTGCCAGTCGACACAACAAGGCAAGGGGTTTTGGCCTTCTCACCCCATACCTGCACAGCGTGCCCAGCCATCGCGTTCAGCTGAGCTGCCTCCCAGCGCTATCACCACCACCTCGGCACATCAGCTGGCCCCATGCACGCCTCATGCCAGTCCAAGCAGGAGCCTACTTGCTGCTCGCCATCCGCATGCCCCGACTGCCCAGCTCTCGCAGCTCTCTCAGCGGTTGCCAAAGTTGTTGTCGCGCTCATTGAGCATGCGCTGGCGCACCAGCTCCTCCTCCACGTCGTCCAGGTATGCCACACCCACAGGGCTGAAGTTGTCGTCCACCACCACAGCTGCCTGCAGGAATGCAGAATGAGGCATCACCAAGCTGCTGTGTGGACACATTACAGAGCTGCTGTCAACATTGGTTATGACCAAGGCAAGGGCAACGCAGTGTCCATGATGTGCTGGCCACTGGCTTGTTGTCGCAGGTGTGGATCCAACTGCTGATAACTTACCCTGCGCCTACGTCTTTCCTCGCTTTTCATGCATCCTCCAATCTTTCACAGCTAAAAATACTCCTTGGGCGCGAAACCCTACGCCTCCATACCAACGCACCACTCAGTAGCATGCATCCTCCCAAGAACCTCTGTACAGCTCACCTTGACCTTGCCCGCCACCATGGCCTCCCTGGCCTGGAGCAGCGGCAGCGAGTGCCGCACATACAGGTTGGTGGTCACGCCCATCGCGCTCTCCACTGCTCGCGCAATGCAAGGGGTGAGCAGCGATTGCATGCATGTCAGTAAGGAAAGCGCATCGGTGTACAGCGGCGCTGCAGGCAGGTGAGCATGGATAAAGCGCAGGAACAGGTTGCAGGCCAGTCTGAAGTCTGCCCCATGTTACCTTAGCACTCAATGTTTGTGGACCTGCACCCAACCTGCATCATGGCCCCCGGACATTCTGCTCGACCCGCCCTGGAACCCTAGGCCCCACCTGCGTCGACAGGCCCCAAGCTCTTCTCCTTCTCCTTGACCAGCTCTGCACCCCAGAACAGCGTCTTCTCCTGCAGGTACAGCTCCACCAGCCGCTGCTCCAGCCACCTGCTGAACGCCCCCTCCACGTAGTCAGTCACCAGTGACGCAGTTCCGATGGCAGCCAGCAGCGGCACCAGCAGGCCGGTGTCACGCGTGATCTCCACCATCAGAGTGATGGCGGTCAGCGGGGCACGGCAGGCGGCTCCGAGGACGGCGGCGGCGCCGACAACAACGAAGGACGTTGCATCCGCGACGCCCTCGTAGAAGAAGTGGCCGACGATGTCGCCCACCAGCGCACCCAGGAAGAGCGAGGGGGCGAACAGGCCACCCACCAGGCCACCGCCAACGCACACCTGTTCAGGGGAGGACCATGCAGTGGCGCGCGTTTGTGTGCAGCTTTCACAGGGCAGGATCCCCCCAGGTTGGACCAGCGCTCCAGGCATGCTATTTTTCACCCCATCCGTCTGACTCGCCCCCACTCTTCTCACCGATGTAGCTGCAACCTTGGCTGACAGCAGCGCCACCAGGCCGCCAACTGACATGTTGGTGCTGTCGCGGAAGATCTCCTCCAGGTTGACGTACCCGTACTGGACCTGTAGGGGCAGGCAGTACACACACAGGGCAACGTAGGCAAGTGTGGGGAAGGTGCAAGGTGCTGAGGCAATGCATGGCATGTGCAAGGTACCATTTCTTGAGTGTCTGCTGCAGCTGGTGCGGCAGCTGAACGCTCACCGTTGGAAACTGCAGCGCGATGGCTCCGCACATTGCACCCGCCAGGGGCGCAGACACCCAGCGAGGCAGCGGGCGCAGCAGGATCTCCGAGACACGCACGCCCTCGTACAGAGCGACGGCGGCACCGGCACAGCCGACGCCCAGCAGGCTGAACTGCGGGGTCAGGGCAGGGACGTGCGCAGGGGTGAGGCAGGCATGGCGTAGAAGGCAGAGGCGACTAGTGCCTAGGCTTCAGCTTGGCAGACCTTGAGGCAAAGTATGGCAGGGTCAAGGGTGATGTGGTGAGGGGAGCAACAAGGCAGGCAGAGGAGAGTGCATCCTGGCTTCCCCCAACTGCTGAGCTGCTCCCACATTCCCTGCCCACCCCTTCCCTGCACTTGAGCTGACCCTATGCTTTCGGACCTCCCCAACACCCCCTCAATCTTCCCTACCTGTGCCACATCATACAGAAGGTTGGGCTGGATGCTGAAGAAGGGGATGCGGCCGACCAAGTGGCTGGCAGCACCTGTTACACCCAGCGCCTGGCCCTTGGCACGTAGGAAGCCAACCACAGCAGCTGCAACACTGGTGCTGACAAACACCGTGCTGGTGCTGAGCCTGTTGGGCGCGGGGAGAAAGGGAGACGCGGGCAAAAGGTGGTGAGAGGGCAGCAGTCGGCGGCAATTGCGGCCAAATGGTAATAGTTGGTCCATGGTGCGCAGGCAAACGGGGAAATGCAGCACGTTATTTGTCCTGGGCAGCCTGCGGCAGGCAGGGCGAGCCCAGCTACCCCTCCCCTGCACAACTGTTGCCTGCCTCTTTTGCGCTGCTCCTTTTGCTGGCTGTGCTGGCCTGTTGCTCAGGCTTCTTGAGCTGCTGGTGGACATGCTGCCCTCAATGCTTGCCAATCCAATCATGCAGGTCGCATTGATTGCGTTCTTCTCAGGCTGCACACAGCAGCAGCACACCGCACCCTGCAACAGCTGATGCCGCTGGCACCCAATCCCCACCTGCATTCACCTGCCACCACCAACTCAACGCTGAGCAGCTCAAACAGCCCGCCAACAACAGCACATACCCCCTGTCCCCTGGGTATGCCACTTCACGCGTCTGTAGACGTGACCCAATGGCGAGCCCTGACCTCACCGGTCCAGACCCAAGCGACTGGACTTGAGCACAAACTCCACGGCGAACAGCGCACCCGCCACCGGGGCGTCGAAGGCCGCAGACACGCCTGCTGCTGCACCTGCTGCCAGCAGCATGCGCTGCCGCCGCCTGCTGAGGCGCTTGGGTATGATGACGGCTGCAGTGTTGGCACCCAGCTCGACGGACGGGGCTTCGGGCCCAAGTGACGCGCCGCTGCCAAGGGTGATGGCACTCGCCAGTGCCTTGCGCACGACCTGTGGGGATGGGTAGGGCACGTGGAGTCGGCAGACACATGCATTGAGTGCAATTCGGTGCAACAGCTGCGGCTGCATGGCAACAACAGCAGTGGCTGCAGCGCAACAACTGGCTGCAACGCAACATCTGCCTGCAGTGCAACAACTGTGGCTAAAACGCAAAAAAATGTAGCTGAAACGCAAAAAACGCCGCCGTAGCATTGCGAAACCCTGGTGGTGTCGCTGCAGATGGATGCGCCCAGTGCAAGCCTGTAGCTCAAGGCGCACCTGACCATAGTCTTTGGGCAGCGAAGCGTTCTTCACATCATCCTGTAGGCAGAGGAAAGAGAAATGACAAGGAGCAAATATCATGGAAGGGGCAGGCTGAACCCTGAGGCAGCTCAACTGCCAGGCTCTGTTAGCAAACCGCATCAAGTGCCAGTCACAGGAGAGGATAGGCGTAGAAAGCAGACAGGGGAAACGGCAGGGGCAGATACATCACAGCCAGTTCAGCAGGAACTCTGCCAGGTAGACTTCCTGCTGCTAGGTAGATATCTTACACTCAATAGATGCCAGAAGTAGAATTTTCTGGGCTGCGCACCTTGACGCTGTCCACAGCCCTGGTGACGACCTTGAGCGGTGGCGCAAAGCCCATGGTCTGCAGCCACGCGACTACAAAGCCCGCCCCGATGGGCATGATGCAGCGGAAGGGTATCGCCGTGTCAAGCAGCTGCAGGCCCGTGACGCGCCCGCCGCCGATGCCCATCTTGGCCAGGTTGTCGGGGATGTCGTGGATGTACTGGATGGTGACGTCGAACGTGAAGACGCTGGCGGCCACAACGCCGCCGATGATGACTGCGTAGCTGAGCGTGGCGATGTCACGCTGATTGGACAGCCAGTCAAAGGGGCGGAGCGCCTGCTGCAGCTCGACGTCGGTCAGGAACTCCGGTGTGTCCTCCGGCGCAATTGAGCCCAGCGCACCGGTGCGCCTGTTTGAGGGGAATATTCCTGTGTGAGGTTCCTCGAAGCTGTCTAAGCTGTCAAAGCTGACCATGGGGTCGACCGCTGTGCTGGGGGTTGAGCTAGGGAAGGCGGAGGCAGGGAAGCGCTGCTCAGAGCCTGATGCCGTGCTAGGGAACGCCGCCATCCCAAAAAGCGACGGCGGCATGGGTGTCGCCGCACTGCCACTGCTGCTTGGCTCTGGTTGCTGGTCAGGTGCGCTGGTGGCAGAGGGTGCGGGGCTTTCTGCAGGCAGAGCAATCACTGCTGCAAGGGGCACCACTGGTGGGGATGCGGTCTCGGCCAGGCTTGTGCTGGCCACCTGCGCTACAGTTTCCAGAGCAATTGGCAGCGGTGCGGCGGGCTCGTGCGCAGGGTCATGCACGCCATTGCTGGCGCTGGTGCTGGCGCCAGTAACTGGCACAGTCACCACCACCGGATGTGCTGCCGATGATGACGTGCTGGCGTCCACAGCCCGGCTGGGGTTGGTGGAAGCGCATGCGTGGCGGCCATGCAAAGGTTCCATAGACATGCGGCCATGCAGGTGGCCCTGCGGCTGACATGAGCTGGTGCTTGGGCATGGAGCGTAACGCTCGTGACGACGTCCAAGGCTGCGTGCTCGAAGCATCGTGCAGCTGCTGTTGAGCCTTCTTTACACTGGGAAGTGGCCAGGGCGTGGGTGGCGCGTTGTCAGCAAGCGCAAGGCCCTACCGCAGAGCGTATGGCCTTAGCCGCACAATCAAAGTGTCCCCAGAAAGCTGCCTGGACCCCGCCGTCACCTGATGCGCTGCTCCCGCCACTGCCTGCGTGCTGCTTCTCAGCAGTCGGGGGCCACCATCTGAATAGCACACCGATTGCTGTCGTCTGTCTCAGCACGCGCACGCAACAAGTGTCACGCTATGATAGAGGCGCTATGTCGTGGTGACCTCTACCAGGTACCTCGCGCAGGCTCGTCAACACAGGAAGCTGTGTGGCTTGCAGGCCCACACTGAGGACCCTTTTTCGCTAGTTTAAGACAAGTCCTACCACGGTGGGTGGTAGAACGGGAATCCAGTCGGCCATTGGCCCCAGCTGCGCGCCCGAGTGGCGTCGTGCGGCCTAGCCACTGCGTCACTGCAAGCGCAACACCAGCAAACGGCAGCACAATGACCGTGCAACACCTCAAGTTCGCATCTGCGACAATACCTTCATGCAGCCATAGCTGGGGCATCTGAAATTGACTCATTCCTCTCAACGTGCTGATAAAAATGGTGGATAAGCCCACCGCATTCAATCGTCTCAACAGGGCAGGTCAAAGCCGCCGCCTCGGCGGATGGGCTCTTTATTCACGCCAGCGCCAGGGTCCAGGCCCAGCAGCGTCAGCTCCCTCATGATGGCACTCGTAGGCCTGTCCCCTCCCTTGACAGCAGAGGACGGGCTGTGCATCAGGCGCTCCCCTGTCACAGGGGACCTGGGTACTGTCAACTCAACACCAGCAACTTCCCCTCCTGCGGGCGTCCTCTTGCTGGGCAGCGCGCTGCGCACACGGCCAGCCTTGCCGGCTCGTTTGCCATTGGCAGCAGGCGAGCTTGAGGTGCTAGCGGTGCGCTCAGCAGCAATGCCGCCGCCCGCGCTCGCCCCCGCCGACAACGCCGCTGACGGTGCTGCCGCCAGGATGCCACTCCCCCTCGCCGTGCCCTCCAGCACCGCCCGCAGCTGGCCCTTCTTTGCCCCCTTGGTCTCTACGCGGTCGGCCTTGCCCACGTACTTCAGGATGTACTCGCGCACGCCTTCAGACAGGAAGGGCACGTCTGGCCGCACAAGCTTCGAGGCTAGGTGCACGAGTGCTGCCAAGAACATCTCGTAAGGCAGCAGCTGCTCCGCCTTGGAGACGCTGGCAGGGGCGTCGGGGTCGGCGCGGGAGTAGCGTGCAAAGACGGTCTCGCACTCGGCCGGCGATAGCATCAGGGCATGCATGTTGGAGCGGATGCGGGCGCCCGCACGCATGTCTGCAGGTGACGGGTAAGGAGGAGTGTGATGAAGGGGCGGAGGCATGCCTCAATCGAATAGCAGCTGAATGACAAACAAGACAAACACAACTGCTTTGCCTCCCTGTGTTGTCGTTGCTGGGGCATGCCACTCTGAGCACTTCAAACCATGACGTGTGAGGCTCAAGCACGCTCACCTACCTGAGGTTTGTGAGTCCTTGCAGTACAGCATGAACGTTGAGAAGGTGAGTGAGGGCGGCCAGTGCTCGGCGAAGGACGCATCCAGCTGTGCGTAGTACAGGAACACGGCGCGCAGGTCTGACTGGTAGTGCGACAACACCTTCTGCACCGCGTACTCCTCGCCCTGTGGGTGATGGCACAACAGCAAGCAAGCGGAGGGGAAGGGCAGCACAGGCGACCTCAGCGTGCAGCGAGAGAAATGGCTGCCCCTGTCAACCCTGGCAAACCATCTGGGGCTCTTGCAGCAACCCACAGAGAGCATAGCTAAAGAAGAAAGCAACAGGAAAGCTGCGCCATGTGGCGCGTATCAAGGGAGCCCTGTGGCGGGGTGGTCGGATGTCAGGGCAGGCCCGCTTCTTTCCTTGATGTGTGCGGATCCCGTTTCCCTTCAGCCCACGCCCTGGAGCCCTGATGGGTGAGGTCCACACTCCTGGTCAGGCAAAGCCTTTCCACACCTCCTGGAGCCTACAGACCCCAAAACCCTCTCAGAGGAAGCAGTCTCCCACACCACTCGGGGCCAGCTCCGCTCACTCACAGTGGGGTTTGTTTGACTGCTAAACAAATGTCCAATCTTTGCAAGCACCTCCTCCATCCCTGGCTCAATGTTGCCGTCCTTGATCGTGTTTTTGTACCGCTCGGCGATGTCGCTGTACTGCAGCAGCTGGCGCTTGAGGGCGTTGGCACCCACAGCCTCCGCCTTGAGCTGCTCTGACAGCCGCAGCACCTCAGCCTCAAGCTGCTCAGTACGGTCCTAGGCAAGGGGAACCAACGCAACAACTGGGGGTAAGGAATGCAAGTATTCAAAATGTCAGACAGGTAGAGCACTTTGTGTCTCAAGCTGCTACGTGGTAAATCGGAACAAGGCCAACCACTGCAGTACTTGGGGCGAGGTACACTACACACAGATGACACCCCCATACACGCCCTAGTTTGTTTTCTGCACGCCTGCCTTGCACAGGCCCCCCCAAGCATCTCGCTCACCCCTCGCTCAGACTCCTTAACGTGGAACTCCTTGAGCGCCTTCATCACCGTGCCCCGCTCCTCGCTCAGAGTCTTCTGCAGCTCGCCGTTCGACTCCTCCAGTTTCGCAACCCTCGCCTCCGCCGCCTCTGCCCTATCGCGCCATGCGTCGCGCTCCTGCCGCATCGCCTCAAGGCTTTCCTGAGCATTCGTGAGTGCATAGCTCAGGTCGCTACTGCGGCTGCTGAAGGCGCCTGTGGTGATCGCCTTTTCCTGCTCAAGCTGCCGGATCTGAGAGTGGGAGGACAGGGAGGAAGGAGTGGGTAATGGGCCATGACGGTCACGCTTCGTGCATGTTGAGCGTCATACACAACCACGGCAAAGCGATGAGTTGGTAGCAATCAATGTCCTTATGCTCACAGCTCCTTCAACCTCCCCTCCAGCCTCACCTTGGCTGCGCTCGCTTCCGCCAGCTCGTGTTGGTACAGCAGCTCGTCCCTGAGCTGCTCCACCTCCCGCTGCAGCTGCTGTATCAGCAGCGGGGCACCCCGCGGCCCCGCGTTTACATGCGCTCCGCTCGCTGTCACGATGCTGACCACAGCGGTGGTGGCAGCGCCGAGCGGCGGCGACGTGGAGCGCCGACCAGGGGACGCCGATGAGCGCGAGGACAGCACCTGCTGACCTGGCAGCGGGGGTACAGCCCGGCCAAACGAAGTGCGTGCGGTGCCGGTCGGCACCGAAGACATCGGCCTGCCGTTCAGTGGCGCGGCAGCACCGCGTGCTGCTGCTGCCCGTATCCCTGCTAGATCCGCGGACTGTGCGCGCTTGGGAGCGTACTGCTGACGGTGCGGTGGCAGCCCTGAGGACGAGGCTGCCATTGCCGCCGCCTGGCGCTCTGCCGCCATTGCGGCGAGGTCGGAGCTACGCCCCAGCGGCGATCCGGGAACGTTCATCTGCGCCTCATGCTGCAACGAGGGCCATGTGTTGGCAATGCCTGACAGCGCGACTGCGCTGCTTCGGCCGCCGCCGGGCAGCTGCGCTAGGCTGCTGCGTGTTGCGCCCTGCACAGGCAGGAAGTATTTCGTCAGGATAGTGTGCCGCCAACAGGCAGCCTAAATCAACTCGCCCGGGCAGTCACGCTCTGAAAGCATGTTGGTGAACACATGCCTGTCAATACATCACCTTCTTACACAATGCACAAACGGTTGCTGTCACTTGAGCACCCACTGCTATCTTGAACCCCGACTCACCCCTCCATTGCCAGCACCCGATGCCAAACCCGTCGGTGTGAGCGGCGCCGAGCTCGCTGTTGCAGGCCGTGACGATGGATTGCCCGTCAGGGGCCGCCCGCCGCCGCTGGCGGTGCCGGGCCGCACCCACCCTGATGCAAGGACGCCCCCGGCGGCGGCGCCGCCGCTGCTGCCCACCGCGTGTGGGTCTTGCGGTGCCATGTCCCCTCCACCATAATAAGCAACATCCGCTGCCGCCCCGCTGGGCGCGGCTGCCGCCGCTGCCATGGCCCCCGTCCCCCGAGGGGACGCCGTCCCAGGAAGCTCGCCCCAGTCCTCCTCCCCCGCTGCGTCTTCGTCGTCCTCTATGACCATCAGAGCGGCGGCGGCCTCTGCCCCGACCTCGTCCGTGGTGGGCGAGAGCAGCATCGCCGCTCCCAGTGACCCTGCGCCGGACCCTGCAGCGTTTGACGCCCACTCGGTACGCAGTACGGACAGCAGGTACACCTTTTCGCTGACATCGCGGATGTACTCGCACACGATTCCCGCGAGCGTGAGGTTATGCGCGCGCTGGATGTAGCGTGCGAGGTGCGCGGTGAGTTTGCGCAGCTGCATCTTAAGCGCTGGGTCGACAGGGCCCATCTGGTGGTCTGCCTCTGCCCGCCTTGCATCGGCCTCTTGCCCTCCCTGTGAGGTGGGACAGCGTCGGGATGTTGACATGCACGTTCGCCACCGATCCCGCTAAAAGTTGTTGTGAACGCTCAGCTGCATGTGGTACTAAAGGGCGTGGTGTGCTGACACTCAGCGACTGCAAGGTATCGCCATGCTCAACCAGCATTCCACACCCTTGTGCACTCATACCACCTGCTCACACTGGATGCTGACTCACGTTCCCTACCCTATCACACTGAAATGACCATTGCATGCCAGCCCCTTTGCCTCGTTTTCCCCACACCCAAGTACACACCATCAGCACATCCGTGTCCTGCGCCGTATCCGCTGCTGCTGCTGTTGTTGCACTCATTGCTGCATACCGGCGGCTGTACTTGCGCTGGAAGCTGTGGCAAGACACTGTCTTCCCGTCGTTGATTAGGGTTGTCACATACCGCACATCTTGATACGGCTGCAGGCGAGGGGCACGATTCAGGTGGAAGGTGGCGATTCAGTGAGTGTGGGTGCGTGCCTGCCCCGCGACTTGCATACCTGTATGAATGCTTGCAGCACTGATGGAGTCTCGATCTCCGGGGCGGTGTCTGGGTGTCCACACTCCTGATGTGTGCAACACAGCGGTCGCACAGTGTGTGCAACACAGGGGTCGCCGGGTCAGTCACAGCTTCTGAACAAGGCCAATTCGAGCCACTTGCACCCACTTACCAGGCGGTCAGACAGCAGCTCGCACAGCTGATTGAAGGCTTGCGGTCTCAGCAGCTGCGGCCGGCCATCACCTGGTACGTGCATGGGTATTACAACCAGAGTGAGGTGGCAATGCTGCGCCCTATTGTGCACAGACACCACCATGCTGCCGGGCTTACCATGCCTGGATATGCATGTGAACTTTGAGTAGTTGGCCTCATCCTCGTTTGCTACTTGTATGAAGCGCTTGCGAATGGCCTCAATCGTCGTGGCCTGACTGGCGTGTCGCTGCACATAACCATCCTGCGAGGCAGGTGAAGCCCAGCGATGAGCAAAGCTCGGACTTGATGCGTTCGGCGAGGCTGCTGTTGTTACCTTGTTGGTCGACCACCATGCCGAACACTGCCCGTATCTGAACAGCACTGTGTCTGGCAAATTTATCTTGCAGTGGATGCCCTTATCCTGTGGACGAAAGCGCGTTTTGCTTATGGTGCGAACACTGCGACTGTGCTGCATGCGCTGCCATACTGCCCGCTGCTTACATTCCAAAACAGCGCGAAGAACGAGCACCAATCAAAGCTAGGCTCCGCTGACATGCTGCTGCGTTTCGCGCTGGGCACGCGCGTGAACTGGGTTGTGCAACTGTTGCGCTTAGATCCATCGGCCACACCTTGGAAAGAACAAGCGTTGCACATGCTTGTGATGTTCCATGCGTAGGCACAAAATGTGAAGACCATGCAGAACTAATTAAAGTTTTTAATATTGGTCTGTCGGCACGTCGAAGGGCACCCTGCAAATGGAAAACGTGGGTGGTTGAAGGTTACACGCTGAGTTAAGGCAGCGCTAGCCTGCGGCATGCAGCAGCAACAACAACAAACACACCTGACGCCGTTGCTCTTGTAGACAGCTCCAGCCTGCTGTACCCGCTCGCCATTTTTGTCAAAGAACCTGCAAAAGCAAGGTGCCACCGATCAAGTCGCTGCCCACGTTTCAGCAGCATCGCTCGGTCGCCGCATGTGATAGCACATTCGCACCTGCCACCGTTGAGAATTTGCGGCAGTCCTGACAGCACTCTGCTGACCGCGATGGTAGGGGACAGGTACTCCACCGATGTGCCTGTGCCCTTGACCGCCCTGATGCGAGGCACCAGCACTGACGCCACCACCTCGGGCTCGTCAGCAAGGGTGTTGAAGAAGCGGCGTGCGACAGGAGAGGCATCCTTCAGCAGCAGATCCGTCAACACAAGGCCTGGGGACAGGTTGTGGACGCCGATGCTGCCCCCTAGACCCGCCTGCTGCAGCTCCTCGGCCAGTGACGCTGTCAGCTGCGTCAGCGATCGTTTTGTCATCTTGTGCGTGACTGCAAGCACCGGTGGTGATGGCGTACGCTCAGGAAGCCCGCGTCAGGTGTGCAACACACCGCCACTGTGCGCAGGATGCGAGTTGTGCAGGCAAGACCAGTTAGCAAGCAAGGGTAGGGCCTTGGCTGGCCGGCTGGCCTGCCCTGTCTTACCTGCCGTTTTGCTGAACGCTGCCCCCCAAGACGAGAAGCCCAGATTGAAGATGTGATACTCAGGCCCTTCTGTTGGCTTGGGCTGGCGCCTCATCAAACCCACGGCTGCCCTGCTGCCAAGAAGGGAGCCTAGCACATTGGAGCCAACAGCGGCCTCGATCTCGTCTGCAGCGACATCCGCCAGCAGTTTCTTCCTTGTGACCTGCCCTGTGGTTGGGAATGGGCAGCGGCAGAGGCACGTGGACTGCAAATACGCCTTCAAGCCCAACTTCGTGTTTCCTAGCTGTGCAAACCAGCAATGTCAAGCGATGTCTGCCGGCACACGCTGAGGCCTGCGCAACACACACCTGCGTTGTTGATCCAATAGTGCACAGTGCCAAGGCGGTCAGCTGCAAATGCGGCCAGGGCATCAACCTGTGCTGCTTTTGCAACATCGCAGGTGCAGCTGTCCAGCAGATGTCCTCGGTTTGCAGGCAGCTCCTGTCTCAGGGCTGTTGTGGCAGCAGCCAGGCGCTCTGAGTTGCGCCCACAGATGATGACCGAGTCCCCCGCTTTCAGGAACTCACGCGCCATCGCGAAACCCAGGCCCTTGGAGCCACCTGCGTGTTGTGATGGAATTATGGCCTTCCTTAATTGTTGTTCCATTGAGACCACCTGCTGCAACTGTCCTGGCCTGCTTGACGCTCTGACCGTGCTGCCACCCACCAGTGATCACGACGCCCTTGCCTTGAGCGGCGTTTGCCACCACCGAAGCAAATGGCCGCCTCTGGCAAGCAGTGCAAAATTCAATAGTTTGCCATGAAGATCATGAACCGCCCAACATGCCTGCTTACCTCTGCTGAAGCAGCACGACGGTTGTTGGACGGACGCCACGTTGACGTCCACGCATGACGCGCAGTAAGACTAACTTGTTGCATTGGCTCCCGCGAGCGCCATATAGCCTCAGCGCCTGCTGAAATGGAGCAACATTCACACATCAACGACGTCGGGGTGTCGCGCGCTGCGCGTGTTGATTGTTGACACTACTTTGTTGCTGCGCAGTGCTGCACGTGGCTGAAGAGCGACGCCTTGTACGGAAGAGGTTCAAAGAAGTCCACGCTTTCAGAGTTTCTTTGCAGGAGGGGGCATTTTCTCCTGTTGTAGCTGTGCAGAATGTCGCACACAGGTCGTACCTAGCTTGGTCGCCACGCGCCTGCAATGATTGATAGCGCCGGCCAGGAGCGATAGCGTTGATGGGCTGCATACAGAGCTCGTCGACCGAGGCCAAGGTAAGTGCACACGGCGGCAGCATGCCCTTGTGCAACGCCGTCTGGCCGCTTTCAGGGCTCCCTGGAGGCCGCTCAGGACATCAATGTGTGCCCGCAGAGTGGGGGCCGACCCCAGGCCGCACCAGCGGGCGTTGAGGCGGATGCACGCCGAGATGGCGTCGAGCAGGCAGCCCATGCAGGTTCCAGCGTGCAGCAGCATGGACCTGTCAAAACAACGGCAGGGCAGCAGCAGCCTGCAGCACCAGCAAGCACCAGCGCTGAGCAGCACCCGGCAGCAGGAGCATCGGAGACGGCGCATGTCAGCCCCCAAGTGAACATGGCACGCGTAATGTTACCTGGGCCACTGGTGGCGGTTGAGAGCCAAAGCAGCACAAAACGAGGCAGCACCGACTTTCAATGGTCAAAGAGCAGTTTGGCAGACATGCCGCTGATGTCAGGGGTACAGAATTCGCGCATGGATAGCTTAGCGCTGTTGCAGAAGGTGCTGCATGTGGGCGTATCGGATGCCATTGTTCACACTCAGGTGAGACACAGCAACAGCACCAACACAAGGGCCGGGTTTGCATGCTGGCGCACCTGCGTGAGCATGCCGCCTAGTACATTGTACTTAATAGCGATATCAAGCAGTCCATGCGCTCGTATTTGCTGCCAGATGGTGAAAGTATGGATCAGGGCATGTGCAGCTGAGCGGATTGGGCGTGGCCTTGGAGCACATGTCTTTTGACACACTCAATCTGGCATCCACCTGTTTGCTGCCTCTACCCTTTGCAGGCATATGGGCTGAAGCATATAGGCTTCGGGCCTCTGAAAAAGGAGAACCAGGACGAATTCTACATACAGGTTAGTGCAGGCAAAGGCAAGCGAGTGCGGCATTACAAAGCGTGTTTTGCACTTACACCAGCACTTCAACAAGTGGGTGCCTGGAAACTCCAACACCTGCTGCTCTTGCCCCTCTGCTCCCTCTGCTGTATGCAGATAGGGAACTTTGGCGGGCAGCCGCACGGCAGCTGCTTCTGCGTTTTCGATGGCCATGGTGTGCATGGGGCGCGTGTGTCAGCGTACTGCCAGAACGAGCTACCCAAGGTGCTGGACGCTGCGCTGCGCAAGTACCACGAGGAGGTGTGATTGTCTAGATCACAATGCTTATTCTGAGCCCACGTAAAATTGGCTGCTGCGTAACTTGGGAGGGGGGGGGGAAGGGGGGCCAGCGGAGGGTGCAGGCTGGCTCATCTGAGCTCAGGCATGGACCAGGTTGTTGTTGCGGCAGTGGCATCAGCAGTCATTGCAGTTGTGATGATTTGCCTGTGTCAAACCGTCAACATGGAGTAATGGCTGCTGGCTGTGTGTAGCTGGCAGCTGTGCCAGTGTTGGTAGCCAGGACGGCATGCACACATGCCACTTGCAATCAGGACAAAGCTTCTGCTCAGATGCTCAGTCCAGTCGATGAGTTATGCATGTGAGGCGTGACGGCCTTGTGCTCCAGTCATGCCACCTTGCGTCTCATCAGCCGCTAGTGTAGGTTGACGAGAGGTCCTGGTGAAGTGTTTGCTTGCCTTGCCCTGCTGCGTGTCCCTGATAGGAGCCCCCAGGGTCAGCCAACCACCTCCGCATGATGGAGGACATCAAGGGCATTATCAAGCAGTCTTTTGTCACAACAGAGAAGAGCCTGCGGGAGGTGAGGGAGGGGCGAGGCGAGGGGATGTGAACAGAGGCAGCTATGTGGTGATGGTCCGCAGCAGCTGTGTGGTGATGGTCCGCAGCGCAGCAGCGCGGGGTAGGGGTAGCGCAGGCGATGGTGGCCTGGCACACTGCAGTGCGCTTGTTCGCCATGGCAGGCACTACTGATTTTTGGCGCAGCAGCCACGATGATGATACTCATTCATGAACACGCATAATAATAGAAAATCTGTAGACGCGGCGACCCTGGTCTCTCCCATCACTCTGCATGACACGCCGTTGCCGCCTGCGCCCTGCAACATTGCAGAGCGGCTTGAACATCAGCAGCAGCGGGACCACAGCCTCGGTTGTGTACCAGCTTGGAGCTCAGGTGAGGGGGTCCGCCAAAATGCAGCTCAGTACTGATGCTGTGATCTGTTGGCTGCATACCATCAGGTTGCATCACAGCCTGTGCTTTGTGAGTCATCAACAGCAGCAGGTGAACTTGCGCCTTTCAATGAGCGCATCCGCCACAGAAGCAAGCAGCTTCTGCACCTTCATTCGGGATGGTCACGAAAGCCGCTCGCTGCTGCTTCTTCTGCCCCTCCTGCCGATGCCTTCATCAGGTGTGGGTTGCGGCGGTTGGCGATTCGCGTGTCGTTGCCATCCGTAGGGTCAGCAGCAAGATGGTGGCACAGCCGCTCACCTTGGACCACCGGCCCAGCAGGAACAGCGAAAAAGCAAGGTGCGCAATGCTCTTGCACTCTTACAGGTTCTCCCGCTGCCGCTGCTAGTGCTGCTGCTGCAACGATGCTGGCATGCTTCAAAGCCTGTCCACTGGCAGGTGTCTCTGCTGTCCCTCTGAAATTATGTCCCCTTTCCCCGGTTCTGAACACTGACCTTACTTGATTGAACATATGCTTCATGTGCACAGCTTGAGATCTCTTTGTAAACCTGGGGACAGCCATGGGCTTGGTCTGACGCTGCTGCGGTCCTTCCCTTATCCACCTTCCTGCGCAGGGTGGTGGCTGCAGGCGGCAGGGTTGAGCCTAAGAAGCTTCCCACAGGCCGCACGGTGGGCGAGGACCGGCTGTGGCTGCAGGACATCCCCACGCCTGGCCTGCTGCTGTCGAGGTGCGCAACCTGCGTTTTCTCAACCGGGCACATGTCTGCAGTACAATTTGTGGGAGCACTGCCGTACTTGGGAGGCTATTTATGGCAGATCCACTTGCAGACCACATGCTTTGGCTAAGCCAAACACTTGATAAGTTACTGATGCGCGGTGGCCATGGTTCAGGGTTTTGCCGGGTGGATTTGTAGCAGCAGAGGTAAGCGTCCTGTTGATGGAGCATATCTACGGCAGCTTGCAGCATGTGCAGTAAAGAAGAGGCAGGCGCGGCGGTACGAGTCATCACAGCAACTGAGAAACGCAGCTGAGCGACGTGGACTTCCTGAGGCAGATGGCAGAGCTGAAAGGCTGATCGGGACAGATGACAGAGCTCCATGGCATGTGCAACTTGCACCGACCATGCTTTCGTGGTTGGATACCAAAGGTGCTGGGTTTCAATCAAATTTTGCACCGCTGCTGTCCACACCTGGTACTGTGTCACAACGCCCTACATCATTCACACTGCCCACCCCACCCCACACTGTTGCACAGGTCCATTGGCGACGACATGGCGTCCAGCATTGGCTGCACTGCAGAGCCAGAGGTCATTTTCTTGCGACTGCAGCCGCTGGTAGATGCCTCCCTCATCATGGCCACTGACGGCATTTGGGATGTGCTCAGCAATGACGAGGTATGGTACATGTTGTTCAATCACGGGCCCCGCGGGCAGGCAATCAATCACCACTGCCCCTGCAAGTAGGACCAGCTCATTTGGAATGCAGATGGCAGGAGGCCTCGTTCTTTGCATACGTAGGGGCAGTGCCTTACATGAGGGGCGCTTCTCAAGGGCTCCATTAGCATGCCTACCAGCTTGCAGCGGTCAGGAACTCCGCAGCAAATTGTTGAGTGCGCTGTTCATGAGCTGCTGCGCTGGCCTCCGGTGCTGCGCATGGCAGGTGTGCCAGCTGGTGTCGCAGTCAGACAGCCCGGAGGACGCCTGTGACAGTCTACTGGACAAGGCCCTTGAAGTGTGGGAGGATCGCCTGGCTGCCGACAACATCTCCACAGTCGTAATCAAATTCCTGTGGAACGAAGACGGCATCGGGACGCTGTAACAACACCCCTTGCACGATCGCCTCGCACATCTGGCTTGGTGATGGATGCACGCTGACTGGGCAAGCATGAGCGGTTCAGCATAGAGACTGCAGTACATGGACACACTGCTCATACAATTTTGGTAGTGTGTGCCTCTAATGGCAAGGCAGCCGCACCAGCATGCGCTTGCTGCCAAATAGTAGGTGCTTGGAGAATGGGAAGCACGCGTGACAGGCAGCTGCCACCAGCCCGCCGAGCCTTGTGGGTCTTGTGCCGGGCAGCAACACTGCCTACCTGGAGTTTTTGTGTGGCGGCGGAACCGCAGGTTGACACAGCACGTAGCATAAAGTCACTGCAAGATCTCTCCTGCCTTGCAGTACTGTTCAATTCATGAAAACGTAGTGTGATAGAAGAAGGGTAAATCGGGTCGGTGCCCCATGCAGCATGCAACGCCTAGCAGCCTGCTAGCTTGATGGCCTGTGCGTTGCCAGCTTTGTTGTCTTTGTTGGTCAGCTGGTCGTGCTGTGTGCTGAATCGGACAATGCTGAGACTCTGGTCCTCGTTGTGAGGGGCATAGGGCAGGCTGTGCTCATGCAGGCACTCCTTGCAAAGGGGTTGGGCTGGCCGTCGCGCCAAAGCAGGTCTGCAGGTGCTGCCCCTCATCTGTTCTCTGAAACTATAAGGATGCCTGGTATAAGAGCTTCATTCTTTGTGGGGCTGTGTAATTCATTGTTCCTTGCCGATGCTGGAAAAAAAATCCTCATCCCAAGTTGCGGAATTTGCAAGCCCGATGACGTGACTTTTTAGGCGGCTGGGGAGCGTAGCAGGCGCATCAAAAGCAGGCGCACCAGAGGCATGCGGGCATGGTAATGGTGATCCACTGTGGTGAAAGGATGTGATCCATCGCCGCTGATTACACGTGCAAACAGAGTTTGATTACCAAAGCCGCCCAGCACACTAGCTTTCAAAATTTTGGTATTGGTTGCTCAGGTCCACGAAGTCAGGAATGTGTTAGCCATGGTCCATGCTAAGGCCTTACAGCCGCTTCATGCTCCCCAGGGGTGAGCCTTGATTGCTGCCCTGCCTGCTCGGTGTGGCAGCCCGAAATGAGGGCAGGCTTTCGGGTGCCAGGGCAGGCAGCTGCACCTGCCACTTGCCGATGCCAGCGGCTCCCTCGCTTGTCACAGAGCCCCCCCCACTACTTCCGCGATGCTGCAGCAGCCCGCTGCCTGGCCGGCTGACTGCCGCACCTCCCCTGGCACTGGGCGACCGCTGACCTGCTGCTGTCGGCGTCCCTGCCTGCCTATCCTGTTGCACCGCGGGGGAATTAGACGGGGCGGGTGACGACGCTATCGCCAGCCTGTGCACGACTGGCGACGCCGCTGCTGACGCCGCGGTGGTCGCACCAGAGTGCGGCGGGCGGCTGGTGACGGGCGATGACGGGTTGCTGGGAGAGATGAGCGCATGGGCACGGGCGCTGGGGATGCCCTCCACAAACTCCGAGTTGCCGGCCGCGTTGAAGATGTTGAACAGTGTGCCGTCCGTTAGGCGGCGCGGGTATAGCAGCGGGTTGCGCGGGCAGTTGCCCATGTTGTACTCGCTGATCAGCATGAGGAGGAATGCGTCCAGGTCAAGCGTCGGGCCGGCCTGCGCGCACAGCAGCAGTGGTGATGCATCTCAGCGTATTGCTTGGCATTGCACCTCATCGTGGGGCTCAGCACGGCTGCCGAAGTGCACACAACACAACAAAAGCAAACATTCTGGTTGGTTTAGGACACATTTCAACCTGGGATGTGGCTGCAAGGTAAAAACTCAAGTAAGAAGCAACAGAAGTCCACCCCTTATTTCTGGCGTACCTGGCTTGGAATTACCAGCCCTGACAGCCTCCCGGAAACGGCGCCCTCCAAGTCCTGTAGTTCACACAGGTGCGGTAATAACAGGGTCATCCGTTACTGACTGAGGTACTGCAAAGGTTCACAACGCTGTTGCATCAGGCAACAGTCACGAAGGCTTCCCCCATCCTGCACAACCTCATCACATCTCATGCACCTGTGAGGGGTCCACCCCTTTCCCCTTTCCGGTGTTTCCTTCCTTTCCCTCCTTTTCTTCCTTCCCGCCTTGCCTGTGGCTCCTGGACATTGAACAGGTTGCCGACGACGTCCATGGCTGCCTGCACGGGGATGAGGGCGCCGTGCGGCGTGCTCCAGTGCTTCATCGTGTCACGCCACCGCCCTCCCAGCAGCAGCTTGAGGGAGTACAGCACGTGCAGGAAGAAGTGCCACGCCTGCACGGCATGGCGTTGGGGACAGGTTTGAGTCACATGCCCCGTCCTGCAAGGAATAGACTGGCGTCGCCGCACTTGATTAGGCAGCACAGGCTGCACGTCGCTGTGAGACTCATTTTGCAAGGGGTGTGCCAGTGCGTATCCCCCTTTCGCTGCCTGCCCTTCGCATTACCTGTTGCGTCCAGCATATGGCATCATAGGAAACACCCAGGAAGTAACAGAACATTGCGGCCTTGGGCGACCCGTCCTGGGCGGCGATGGCGCTGCGTATGAGCCGCCCTGCGGCGCTGTCATGTCCTTGCAGCTGCATGGCGTCAAAAGTGTTGGGCGACGTGCGGCAGGTGTAGTGCGTCATGATGGCGTCCCACACCGTGTCATGGCGGGCAGGGCCCCACACGGGGAGCACCTCCAAGCCGTTCACCTGCACAATCATGTGGTGGAATCATGACGGAGGGGTTTGAACATGGAGTTGCATGCAATCTCGTCGCGCCGGGTGCGGTTGTTTGACTTGTGATGTGCGATGTGCAACAGCTGGCACGAGGAAGTAGGCGCCTCGCCTCACCTGCGCCATGTAGATCCGCACAATGGTGTCCACCAGCGCAGGCGTGGCTATTGGCTGGTCGCCTGGCTCGCGAGGCAGGGCGCGCGCAAACTGCGCCCACCGCGGCTCCAGCGAGTCGTCGGTCATGGTGCTGGTGTCCTGCTTGTCCGATAATCGCTTGCGCAGCGCCATCAACGCCAGGCCTAGCGACGCGTCCGTCGAGGCCAGCTTGGACAGCAGGCCGGAGAGGATGGGTACGGCGCTGCGCACCTCGGCCAAGTCCCGCGACGACTCGTGCTGCACTCGGCTGATGAGGGCGCGGATGCTCGGGACCAGCTCTGTCGCGAGGTACTCCTCACGGGCGCGCGCCTGCGCGTGAAAGCGGACAGCGCAACGGTTTGCTTCGTTGGTCGGAGTGCAGTTAACAAGTGGCAGTTGCCCCTGAAAGCACAAGGCTGGTGCAAGCTGCACCGTGCAACGGCCCAAGGTCGCTGCACCGCCAACCAAAGCTGCAAGCATCGACGAAGCCCTTGATTGAGCAGGTCCCACCTCCTCCAGCATGTCAGCCTCTCGCTTGAGTAGCTCCACCTCCAGCTCCTCCCGCTTTTCCGCTTCGTCCTTGAGCCGCTCCCTTAGCCGCTTGCTGAAGGCCGCCATGAACTTGAGCTTGATGTTCAGCCAGCGCAGCTTCTTATCCTCCACGTACTGCCCAAACCCCTGCTCATTCATCATGCTCAGCACCTCCGGGGGCAGCAGCATGCCATACTGCATGTCCTCCCCTTCTTCAGGGCCCTCGCCGGGTGCTCGTGTCGTCGCGCTCCCCACCCGTGACCGGATTCCAACAGATGGGCTCTTGGCTCGTCCCCCCGCCGTTGCTGCCGCCGTTGCTGCCGCTGTTGCTGCCGCCGTTGCTGCCGCCGTTGCTGCCGCTGTTGCAGCCGCCGCCACCGCGGCCGCCCGTGTGCGCCTGGCGGGAGACTGCGGTGCCTCGCCATGCACCTCCAGCTTCTGCGCTGTCTCGTGCGCGGACAGCAATGAGCCCAGCATCCTCTCCCGCTCAAGCATTCGTGCTTGAGTGGTCGTGGCTGAGGCGGTGCCAGGTCGACTAACTGCGCCTTGCACCCCGCCGCCTGCACTGACAGCCGCGCTGGCTGCATTTGCTGCAGCGGCCAGCAGCCCCTTCACCTGCTCCTGGTCTATCTGACCGTCGCTCTGCAGCAGGAACTTGGACAGCTCAAGCTGCTGCAAGGCCGCCGCTGCAGCCCTCACCGCATCCTCCATCTTTCGCCTACTGGTCTCTGCGTCGGCGATTGCCTTGTCCTTTGTCGCGTTCACCTCGTCCAAGTCCGACACCAGCACCGCTATCTGCTTGCACTGCTCCGAGAGGTTGTGATTGGCCTGAGCGCACGAGCAACATAACAGGGGTCAGGGCTGCCTGCACGATGCAAAGAGCCTGGCTGGGGCTATCTTTGACATTAAGAATCTGCTGTTCGTTGAACCATAACAGCGCGACATTGAATGCGGCGCCAGAGCGCCTTTCAGATTGAGCCCCTCCCTAGTTTATCTTTTTATTGCTTGTCCTGCAGTCCTCGCCACCTGAATCTCCCCTGCCTCACCTTGAGGAGCCTCTCAATCTCATCTTTGGCAGCAACCTGCGACTGCAGCAGCAGCGCGATGTCCTCTTTCGCTGTGCTGTACGCACTCGACAGGCTGTCTCGCTCCTCCGTCAGGTCCTGGACCTGAGTAGCAGCTGCCAGATACTGAGACTCGAACGGCATCAGCCACTCCACCTGCTTCTGCAGCTTCTCGGCAGATTCCTGCATGCCAGTGGCACCGATGGGAGTTGTGTCACCCACAGTCCCATTCCTAGCAGAAAAGTGAGGGGGCCCTTTGTGTCACTTCTGGGAGCAACATGGATAATCAGAGCTACCACTTCATGCCCCTGAGGTGAGCAGTGCAAGAACTGCACTGTGTCCTTCAAGGCCTGCGCCGTCAGCCATCCTGCGCTAGTCGAACAGTCTCACGTTTCTTTCCACATCCCCTTGCTGAGGCCTGCGAACTCCGATCAACGCACAGTAATGCAATAGGCACCATGAGCCATTCCCACCTCGAGCGCCTGTATACGCTTCTTCGCGTCATCCAGAGTGTCGTTCAGCCACCTCTTGTCACGCTCCAGGCTGCGCCGCAGCATCTCCGCCGTCTCCAGCTTCATGGTCACCTCCTCCTTGGCGCGCAATAATGACGCCTCGTCCGTCTTGCTCTGGTACAGCTCCTGCTGCAGCCGCTGCTGGGTCATCAGCTCAATCTGCACAAGGGGAGAGGGACGGGGCATGTCTCACAAGGTCAATCAGCTCAGAGGAAGGGAACGCTGGGCGACAACAAGATGCTTGCATTAACACTAGGCAGCTGCAGCTCAGCAACGCCATCGATGCACGGCGTGGTGACAAGCTCGAAGGTGTTATGCCTTACAAGCTTCTCTATGGTGAATGGAACTGTACTGTACTCTGCCGTCCACGCACCTTGAGGCGGTCCGCCAGCTGCGCGTGCTCGGCCTTGATCGTCTCCCTCTGCCCGTACAGTGACTCCAGCTGCTGCCCGCACAAGGGGATGCAGCGCTGCAGGAGCAACGGGCACGGGCAGGCAAGGCGCATCTCACCACCAGCCAGCTTCACTCAACAGCATCACGATATGCTTGCAGCCGCAGGGAGGAGGAGTACTCCATGCACGTGACAGCATGCAATAACTGCCGCCCTATGCAAGGACCTTGTCCCCTGGCTGGCCTCTGCCCAGCGCACTTGTCTGCTAGAACTCACCTGCAGTGCCCCCAGCGCTCCCAGCACCTCCCAGCTACGGTCCCCGGCAAGCGGTGCGTCGATGCCCTGTCCATCAAGGGCCTGCGCTACGACCATCATCGCCTCCCGTACCGCCTCAAGCTCCTCATCCAGGGCAGTACACCGGGCGTCAGCGACCTGCTGCCTGTCCGATGTCTCTTCCATCTTTGTCTTCATTGCCTTGACCTCCTCGTTCGCCTTCTCTAGGGTGGTGGCTGCCACCGCCGCCTCCGTCGCCCGCGCCGCTGTGGTCTCGGCCAGCTCCACCGCCGTTGCGGCCAGCTTTTCTTCCACCACCTGCAGCTTCTCGCTGGTTTGCTCCAGGCCTGTCTCAGCCTTGGCCCTGCCCTCCTGCGACTCTGCCAGATCCCTCTCCAGCCCTGCCACCTCTGCGCGCAGCCGTTCAATCTCCTGGTTCGCGTCCATCAGCATCAAGGCTTGCTGCCGAGTCAGTCCCTTGGACTGCTGCAATTGCGATTCCAGGTCCTTGACTTGCTGCTGCAGGCTGACGAGCAGGATCTCGCTCGAAGCGAACTCGCGGCGCATGGAGGCGACTGCAGCGTCGCGCGGCGCCTGGGACGCCGCCATCTCCATCATTGCGCGCTTTGCATCGGCGGCCTCTTGCTGCGCCGTCTCCATGGCTTGCCGCATCTGCGGACGTGCGCAAAGCAGCCCGGCGTACTCTCAGCAGGGGGTACTAAGACTACACAGCGCAGAAGTACAACTGATGGAAGTTCTGCTTCACAACTTGAATGGCAAACACACCACCTCCCTCTGAGCCTGCCTAGCTGCTTGTGCATCCCACTTAATACGCGATGAACGTCACCTTGTCAACAGACAACTTGGAGTCTCCCATCTGCTCCTCCATGGCCTTGTTGGTCGCACGATGGCGCAGCCACTCGTGCTCTGTGCGCGCCAGCAGCAGCTGTGCACGATCCAGCTGCCGTTCAGCTTCGTGACGCCGCGTCACCTCCCCCTGCATGATGATGGTAAGCGCGTGGATCAGGAGCAAGGCATCTGCAGAATGACAGCAGGCGATGTACCTACAGCAAAGCCGAAATGACAGCGAAGGGAAGCTTGCAGAGTGTCTGTCTTGATAAAGCTGCCAATCGCCCTGCATTGTTTCAGATTCCCTATGCACTGAGCCCTGAACCCTGCCGTGCCTCGCACCTGCAGCGTCAAGTCTGTCATGCGCAGCTTCTGCGTTAGCTCCTCTGCTGTCCACACCGCCTGACTCAGCTTCAGTGCAGCTCCTGGTCCGGCGCCTCCTTCCTCAGCGCTGCCCAACTGAGCACACTTCGCTGCTTCAGCGGAATTCGTGGCAGCAGTTGCAGCCGCAACAGCAGCAGCGTATTGCTGCTGAACATTCGCCAGCCGGTGCTCTGCTGCTAGCCCGACTTGAGCGGCCACTGCAGAGCACAAGGCATCCATCACTGCCCCCAGCATCTCGCCGCGCTCACGGCTCTCGGAGAACACCTGCCTCCGCAGCTCTTCTGCTGCAACGCTGAACATCCTCACCGCGGCGTCCGCCAACTCAGCGGAGGCTGCTGTACTGCTTGCGACGGCAGTACCACGTTCGCCTGATGGGGCTGCGGCGGCTTGCACCCCCAGTACCTGCTGCAGCTGCTCCTCCAGCCATCGCTGCAGGAGACCCAGCTCCTCCTTACGGGATGCGAGCACGGGGAGCACGCTGCGTTGAGACTGAGGCTCCTCTGACCCAGCACCACCCCGCTCCTCTGTCCCATCGGCACGCAGCCAGCTTTTAGGGGCGGAGCTGGCCCCTGCGGGCAGGGCCACCGCAGCCCTGGCACCTGCTGGGGCAAGCTCTGCTGCTGCATCATTGTTGTACCGTTGGCGTTCCTGCAACAGGCTGTACAGCTGCTGGGTCAGGGCTTTCATCGCATCTGCAACATGGGAGGGGTTGGCACCCCTTGGCGATGCAGCTGCTGCAGCAGCGCCACTGCCACCTGCTGGGCCACCTTTGCTTGCTGTGAGGCTGCCACTGCGCCCTGCCAGGCCTGCGGGGAAGGAGCTTGCGTGTGAGCAGAGCTTGTGCATACAGCGCTGCATACAGAGGGTGCAGGCTGCGTAGTCTGCGGCGAGCATGCATGTCCATTGCATGTGCTGTATATGTGCATGCAACCCACCAGGCGTCAGGTCCGGTTGCGAGCCTCTCGAAATAGCTGGCAGTAGGCTCGTCATGCTGTTGTTGCGCTGCCTCAACGCTGCCGTTGCCTAGGCCTGCGTGCGCACATCTCGATGTGGTGTTGCGCCCCCTGGCCAAGCTTAGTACAAACTCGTTCGCTGGCTTCCAGACGCTATGCTGCGTTGCTGCCTCCTGGCTAGGCAGGTTTCATGGCTGAGCAACGCCTCCCAAGGTGGTTGTGTGAAGGTGTGCTTCATCGCTGTAGCATTTCCTAGGCTGTCAACACGCTATGCGTCTGATGACCGTGCTCCTATCGCTGCCTGGCTGTTGCGAATTGGTGGGTGTGGGGTGTGAAGAATTGTTGAGAAGGCAATTTGTCCAGGCGAAAGCAGTGTCATGCGGCCATGGTGCGAATCATCGATGGCGAAATCTATCAGGGTGCGTGGCATACGGGAATGCCCTGGTGTCCTCAATGCTGCGAAACTTGACAGCATTGCCATGGGCATGTCGGCTCATGCATGGTGTATCTTATGCCATGATGCCTCATGCCGCGCAGACGACGATCCACGCCTGCAGCAAATCCTGCAGCGTCAGCGAGCTGCTGGGGCTAGGTAAGTGCACTTCACTGCCTGACTGCATGGTACACGCAGCAAGACGGCCGCACAGAATTTGCAGTACGCACAGTGCATGCCAGTCCAGTCCATCACCTGCGACTGGCCATTGCGGATTGTGCGCAGTCCACCTCAGCCACAGGGACATCCTGGACCAGCAGGGACACGTGGAGCAGCAGCAAGCACGGCAGGAGCTGCACCGGCGGGGGGCTTTGACTGGAGTGCCCCACCGTTCAGGTAGCTGCACACATGCAGTCCTTGTTGCTTAAGGGGCCAGGAATGTGCAAGCCTGAGGATGCGGGGCAATGCAGGAAGAGCACACAATGTCCTCAAGTGCTAGAAAAGCTCACCACATCATCCCCCGCAGGCTCGTGCCACCAGCTGCAGGCCAGCAACCGAACATCGGCGGCCTGCCCAGCATCGAGATTTATGGCGTGACTCTTTCGCCCATCATGATTGGTGGCTTCGTCCTCCTGCTGATGACGTTTGGCCTGTAAGTAGGCAGCACCGCCTTGGTGGCAGTGTGCAGCCGCAATGTTCAGGACAAGCTTGCATTGAGTCGTAGCTCAGCCCTTTAGAGCCTGATGCGGAGCAATATGGCATGTGCTGAGGTCAGCACACTCCTCACCTCTGTCCCAATCCTTGGCATGCAGGCGTGGGGCGCTTGCAGCTGCCATCATCTTCTACGTCTATCAGCAGTCCAACGCCCAGTCAGCAGCCGGCGGCGGCAGTGGTGCCAGGCCTCAGCAGGGTGGCGCTGGCGCCGCAGGCAACTTCTTTCAGCAGCTGCAGACAGGGCTGCAACAACAGCTTGGCGGCCAGCAAGCACAGGCAGGCGCGGGGACTTGGCAGGGGCACCCAGGGCAGCAACGTGGCGGCACTGCGCCGAGTCGGCCGCACGGAGGTGCAGGCGGGTCGGGGATGGGCACAGGGGCGTCAAACATAGGCGCTGGCGCTGGTGGGGCCTTCTCGGGGCGTGGCCGCAAGCTAACTGACAACTGAAGGGTGTAGCAAGAGCTTAAGCGGTTGAAAATCAATCTGGCTGCACTGATGGCTGCGCACCTGATTTTCTGGACGTGGCTGTCAGGTTTTGACGCAGCGATTTTCACTGCCGCGTGTGTTCTTTCAGCCCTTGTGTCGCAAGGTATATGCCTGTGTGGCATCATAAGTAGCATAAGTTCGTACCCTTGTGTCAGGCGAGGTAATTAATGTGAATTGGTGCCCACAGAACCAATGACATACGCTTCTGCCCACTGTTGCCAAGTGCTGGTGCGCATTTGCAAGGTGCATCCTGATGCCAACCCGTCAAAAGAATGAACGTTCACAAATCATGTCAGTGAAGCCGCATGATCATCTGTCGCAACAGAGCCTAGCGTGGTGGTGTGCACCTAATACAGCAAGGGAACCAGTCAAGCCATGAAAGGCGCCATGAAAGTGGAAGCGCTTCCGCAGCGTTGCATGCAGCCATCCACAGCTCACAAACAGACGCTGCTCGACTAGCCATCAAAGGCACCCAGCTCGCCAAGGGATGCCAGGAACTCCTGGTACTTGGCGTCAGTGCTTGCCGGCGCCGCCGGCGCAGTTGACGCGATGGGTGCAACAACAGCGGCCACCGCCGACTTCTGCACTGGCGCCAGCCCAAAGCCGGGCCCAATTTCAAGGCCCTTGTGGCCCGGGGGCTTGGCTTTGACTTTGAGCTCGTCTCTTCGGATGCGCACCGAGGCCGGGACCATCGACGTCAGGGCCTGTGAACAAAGTGGCAGGCAGGAAGCGTTGGCGATAACCAGCCGTACACCAGGAAGCACACCTTTTCCCCACCTACACACCCAGCTTCTTAGGGTGTCCTGCCACTCGCACCTTGTCATGCTGCGCCATCGGTCGCTTGACGACTGTTGAGGACCCCGTGATCGTTGCATCCTTCCTGCCCACTGTTGAAGATCCAGCTGCTGTCGCTGTACCCGCCGCTGCTGGCCCTGAGATGGACGGCGTTGCCGCTGGCGGTGGTCCGACGGGTGGAGGCAATACAGGCGGCGGCAGGACTAATGGGTGTCCCGGGGGTGGTCCCATCGGAGGTGGGTAGGGCATGCCGGGTGGGTGCATCGCTAGTGGAGGCGGCATTGATGGCGGTGGCAGGATGGGCGGGCCAGTCATGGGT